>JAODUP010000202.1:1145000-1310251 GCA_025642065.1 Paralvinella palmiformis
ACACACACACACACACACACACACACACACATATATTACATGTATGTATGTATGTATGTATGTATGTATGTATATACACAGACACACGCACATATCAAAATAATAATATTAATAATAATCTATGGCATGTTGTATACTGTATTATAAGAATATTGAACTAACAATAATACTAACAACAACACTAACAACAACACTAACAACAAGAACAACAACATCAGATGAAAATATAGCCATTACTGATATGATTCAGTAGTGAACCAATAACATTACTAGTAGTGGTATATTATATGATAATGTCAGCTGTAACAGTATCGGTGTGGTAATAATAGCTCTGTAACCATGCCAACAAACAACAACAACAACAACAACAACGACGACACAAACAACAACAACAACCACAACAACGACAACAACCCAATAATAACAACAACAACACCAGCCCCCCAGAATAACAACAACAATGACACAAACAACAACAACGACAACAACAACGACAACAACCCAATAATAACAACAACAACACCAGCCCCCAAAATAACAACAACAATGACACAAACAACAACAACCACCACAACAAACAAACAAAATAACAACAACAGTTAAAAAAAAAAAAACAACAACAATAAAACGACAACAACAATGACAATAGAATTTGCAGAAACGGTAATCGAATAACATCAATAAACGTTTTAATGGAAGCTAATAATAATAATAATATTAAAGTGATATCGAACCAAGCACGCAAGCACCTCTCAAGCACGTGTTTAAAATGATCGTTATTTAACCAGTATTATGTCAGTATGGTGGAGCCGTAGTAAGTATTGATTAATATTGATTATTGGTTGATTGATTGATGATAATGATACCAACACCACTACCACTACTTCTACTTCTATTTAAGGTCGCTTTCACAGATACATAATAATGATCTTTTAATTAGAGGGTTTTTTTACAGATATATTATTTGGGGTATTATTATATTAAATGTTATTTGTAGAGTGCCTGGAATGGCTTCTACTAGTAAGGGCGCTTTATTAAATATACATTATTATTATTATTATTATTATTATTATTATTATTATTATTGTCAGAATATGGACCCAACGTGATCGACCTAGATTTGCCAAAACGAGGCTAAATAAGATCTAAATCAATGTCAACATTAACATAATTTATTTATTTGTGATATCAAATTAAGGGGTCAATAAGAGACGGAAGAGGGTTGAAATTAGCGGGGCGGGGGGAGGGGCGGGGATATAATCGGGCTAGCTTCAAAAAAGGGGGAGAGATCCCCACCGATCATATCTGTAGTAGCTCATATAAAGAGCCCCCCCCCTCCCGCCCCCTCCCTGCCGGAGACTACGCAAGACGGTGATGTGATGAGACAAGTGTCATCAATTATATCGCCGTCGTACAATAAACTCCCGTGTTACAATATTATATTAATATATTATTATATTAATATAATATTATATTAATACAATATTATACTAATATAATATTATATCAGGCTGGTTTATATTGTCGACGCCGATGGGTGACGTACTTCAGGCAAGGTACGTTCCCACATCAACGGGTGATAATAATAATAATAATAATAATAATAATAATAATAATAACGAACTATAACTGATATTATAGATATAATGTACAAATCCCACCTACCTGAGGGACTCCATTACTATGTGGTATATATTTGATCACGTGTTCCGGTTGATTGGAGGTAATCGGGTTATATTAGGTTTTTGTGGTCAGTCTTGGAGTTGGCATTAAATTATCTGTAAATGACAATATGTCGATGGGGAGAAAAAAATCCTTGTGTCTGTGGCGTGTAAGAAATGGCTAGTTGAAGAAATATAGTACCATCAACGTCCATATATTAACTAGACGGGTTCCACTAAAATATGCTGTAAACTTGTAACACACACACACACACACACACACACACACACAATATATATATATATATATATATATATATGGTAAAATGGTTATAGAAACTGACAGCTGTGTTTTTTCTACATTACATAACTTTGATTACCAAAAACCTATTTGTTAAGTAGATTGTAATATTATTTATCATATACGTCTGTCGTCAGTTTACGTGTCTGACGTCGTTGTGTGTCACAGTAACACGTTTCCGGTATGACATTCCCATTCCTTTAATATTAAACCACTGAAACCTCAAATAACTATATACTTCAATGTACAATAAATACTCATTTTACTAGATAGGCGTAATGTCTATCTGGCTTGGCTTTGTTGTTCGGGGAGAATCCCCAGACTGTCGCTTATACGGCACAGCCTCTATGTTGGAGTGGTTGAGAAACTTCCTCCCCCACCACTCACAGGGGAGCAGTACGGAAAGATGGAGCCGAAGTACCCACGAGGCTGGTCACTGCCAGAGTGTATTACGTCCTCAGGGGGGTTTAAATGTCCCCCTTTATTTTTAATAATTCAGTGGAGACGGCAGCGCCATTTAACGTGCTCAGCCACCCACGATGTTGTGAGCCGAGAAATTAATCCCTGGAAAAGTGTCGACCTCTTACGTGGTTCGAACCTGTGACCGTTGGCACCGAGTGCCCGGGTGCTTGACCGCTAGGCCACCGGAGCTCACTGTCTGTTTGATATGAACCACTTGACTCTTGTCTACTCCTCCACCAAGCTGATATATCCCCCCCCCCCCCAGACATTATCTAGATACACTGACTATGTTCTCTAAACCAAATTCGAGTTATCGATCTAAACATGAAACGTTTGCAATTTCGACTATTTGGAAAAAAAATGAAGGTATTGTTAATTAGTATATATATCTTAAGTATCAAGGTCTGTTAATAATGATATCAGTGTTCTCAATAATCCATGTATTATATTCACTTACTATGTTATTTACATGGGATACGGTATGGGATACGGAAAATGTTTTTAATGGGACACATAAGGGGGTGGGCCACATAAAGTGACGATATGACGTACATGTACTTGTAATATTGTATTAAACATATTGGTCGTCATCTGTATTATGTGACAACGTTACTATTACCGTACAGTGTCTTTAAGTGAGTAAGGGCGCTTCACTGAATCTACATTATTATTATTATTATTATTATTATTATTATTATTATTAATTATTATTATTATTATATTATTAATCAGATTTCACATCGTAGAAGAAAACATCGGTTAAAGAGGGTGTTCTTTGTCAAAAGTACAAAAATATATTTAGTTAATTGAGTAACGCATCATTTTACTTTGTAACTTTTCGTCACACACACACACACACAACAACACACACACACACACAATTTTTCAGTCTGGTAATTTTAAACGCTGTCAATTTAGATACGATGATGACGGTTCCGATCGAGTTGTTTATAAAGCTAATTTCGTGTATTATTGTTCACTGTCGAGACGCCCGCTGTTGCGCTGTTAGGAAAATATTCCACCCCCACGCCCGGGTCACGGGGATCTAGGCCAAATATTGTCGGTGTCTGTGTGATGTTTCAGCCAACAGTAAAAGGCTTCGGTCGGGTCGTCTAATTGTAATTTTCCCAGAAAATGTCCCCTCGTTGCTGAAGCATTCCATTTCTTTCCAGTTCTCTGGAATGACTGGGTAATAATTGATCAAGAGTAACATTTCAACACAGCATCTCATATTGACAACCAGTTTCCGAGTTTTCTGCATTATGTGTATTAAATGCCAGCAATATTAAGTATATTCAGTTATGGATATTCGGCAGAGGTTGATTTTACTATGCCGTATCTGGGTAGTAGCATAGCACATATTATAGCGCCACATATCCCAATGCTTATAGTTCAAGGACATTATGATGTCGTTATCAAATAGTTTCGTGTTGTTAGATGCCAGTCCAAACAAATAGCTGTTATAGTTGTGGTTTTTACTCCCACTTGGCTGATCTTGTCGCGCTCAAGTTTCAATAGAGACATATTATGTATTCCCTCACACAGTCGACTGGCTGTGTTAGTGGAATCTGTTAAATTTCGGGTATACGGGAATACAGCCATTCATCTAAGCACCCCCCCCCCCTCCCAAGAAAACATCGACGTATATTTCTGTACAACAAACACACACCCGTACATAAAAGTATGTATGTGTAGATGTGAGAAGAAATTCACTCGCTTTCCTCGTATGTAAAAGCCTACGGTCGAGGCTAATAAAGCGTAACATCCGCTCACTCGTTCTACAAACTGGCAACATGTGAGCAGATCTAAATCAAATTTTCAGATCTTATAACCCGTCGAAGCCCTTCTCTGCCGACTTCGGGCGTGCCAATATCGAGCGTAGACGTTTCGGTTGTTGTATTGCGATAATACATTTGAGGACATAGCTGGAAATAAGCGATTCGTTGTGATTAACGCATGTATGTATACTAACAGACATATTATTACGTTAAGCGGTATACGCTCTTGAGTTGTCCCCAGGACTTCCGTTGACTAAACGCACGCGAACGCAAGTAATCGAATAAATTTGTTTTGGTTTCTTGTCAGAAGTTGTCGCTGTTATAGTAATAATAATACATTTTCACCAAAGAGATATATCTCCGGAAGAGAGGAAATCTCCTACATAATCCGGATCAGCTCTATAACCTTCCGTAACAGGATAAAAGATTGTATTTCGTTTTATAGGTGGCTGGATGAGCGTTCTGCGTGTGAAGTAAACATTGGATATTCGGAGTGAGTGAGTGAGCGGCGTTTTCCAGTCAGATTTACGTTTACGGGGTGGGGTGGTCCCGCTTCGTCGACAAGTCGCCCAATTCGAAGACCGACAGCTTCGCGAAAAATGGCAACACCCTGTACAGCGGAGTCGCGTCATCGTATCAGGGATCGATGTGGTGGCCGACCGGATTCCGGATCAACCGCGGCCCAGTGCTCTCACTATCTGACCGGCAGATCGAAATTTTCTCGTCTTTCCAAATCCATGACGTCCGCGTCATATCTGGGAAGCGATCTGGATTCGCCGGGATCGCGCCGTAAACGGCCGGACGACGACCGTCGAATGTTATCGGGATCCGTCTCGCGGCTGGTGGAGCTTTACGAGGCGAGACGCGACTCGGGATGTTTCGATGACGACTCCATTCTTCCGGATACCAGCTTCCGGATATCCGTGGATTCGTTCGCCAGAGAAGACAGCCGCGACGACAGCGACACCGAGTTGTTGTTTTACTCCATGACGTCATCCGGAATGGTGTCGCCGAACTCATCCTCCAATTTCGGTACCGGAAACGAGTCGGCGTGCATCGTACGGAGTATACACCACTCGCTTAGCGTCGACGTATCCGATTACGTCGGTGGTGACGTCAACAAACGGGGATCGGACGAAGCGGCGTCTGGATCAGAGGTCAGCAACCAATCGAGACACTGTCGTTCGAAAAGCGAGAGACGACGTAAACCAGTTCTGAGAGGTTAGCGTTATGATTGTTTGTGGGTTGTTTTGTTGTAGTGTGAAAACGTTATGATGTTAAAGGAAATGTACGTTATGATTATTACTACTAAAATCATACGGGGGTGGGAGCACAATCAAACACGCACACAGACACACACAGACACACACACAAACGAGAGAGAAAGTTATTACTGTTATGTCTTGCGGGGAGGGGAGGGGTGGTGATAGTAACAGTAATAGTACTAATGTAGTATCTATAGCCTAGTTAGAGGTATAATATCTTAATAATGTTATTATAACTTAATTACACCCGATCTTAGAACTAAGCGTTGTAGTAATAGCCGGCTGATCGTACGACTTGGAAAGGGGGGGGGGGCTATGGCTTATGTCACGGAACAGTGAGTGAATGAGTGAGTGAGTAAGTGAGTGAGACTCGGTGAGTAGGTGAGTGATTTGTTCAGGTTGGACTGGCTTTTAGCTGGAACATGCAGCCGGCTGATTACCCTCTATAGTGATATATGGCATGATCTGGCCGAAGCTTTTTACTATACGATGAAACATCGCCATATATATATATATATATATATATATAGATTGAAGATGGCGCTGGTTTTTCCACCCCGGAGGCCCCACACTGGCACCAGGACGTTATGAGAACATCCTACAATTAGATAAACTAGTATAGTAATTGCTAGGATTGTGTGGTGCATTAATCCATAGCCGTGCCACAGGCTTTTAGGTACTTCATTCATGGTAATTATATATATATGTGGATAAATACATATGTACATGTATAGAGTACCAAGTACCTTTAACCATAGGAGCTCTAGGTCGCTGGTAATAGTACCCCAGCAAAAATTACTGGACCCGTTCTTCGTCCCTGTGGGGCCATTAGACTTCAGCCTAATCATCCTTATGGATAATAAAGCCCATGGGTCCGGATCATTTCAGCTGATGTGGCGCTTCAGATGGGCTACTGGGATCCGCCGGGTCCCGCCAAACGGAAGTCTCGGGGGGGGGGGGGGTTGCCTCGGTTCGGGGTGTCCCATATCCGAGCATTGGTAGATGATGATGATTGGTGTTTTACGGCCCACTTTTGCGCACATGGTAGACTAAATGGGCCGAGCGACCTCCAAAGGTAATGAAGCGAAGTCGAAGACGAAACACCCTTCAGATATGCCCACGCCGAGATTCGACCACGGGTGGTAGTGATCTGTGGTCCAACACGCTACCTTTAGACCACGGAGGCGCCCTCCCAGCATTGGTAGACAATAGAACAAACAAAACAAAACAAAACAAAACATTTAAAAGCGACCCATTTATGGTAATTACGATATTGTTTACAAGCGGTCCGTGTTGGTCAGTTTGTATTCAAATAGATGCATTTTAATTAAGAACTTCGATAATGATCTCGCCAACAAACAACAAAAAAAAGACAGACAACTCCACGGGGAGGCATTCTTTACGTTTATTTCAAGTGTCGTATATTTTCTGAAACGTGTTGATTTCTGGAACATACGTATCTGGAATGCGGCAAGTACAGTTAGATCTAGTCAAGCGAACTTAATCTGACGCCAGATATAATTGGACACACCGCATAAGATGACTTACTGACGCGCCATTTCGGGTACGACGCCCCGATTACACCCCAGTCGTGATTAATGTCGGTGAAAGTCGCCCTAAATAGGTCGACATTTTGAGATGCCCTCTTTCATCACCGACTTGAACGGCTGAACCATGAAGCGTTAACACCGTGGGTTATCAGTAATACGTAGCCGTTGTAAATTGAGGAAAAACTCCGATCCACGTTTACGCCTTGAATCGGAGCATACTCTAGGGGGCAAATATCCCCCCCAAAAGCGTAGACAGTCGAGTTCGCAGTTTGCGATTAAAACACTTTGAATTAGTTAAAAGCACTGCTAACACGTGAGACATATAGCCGAGGGGCGTCGCCTAGGGAAACAATCCTCACAAATACGGATAAACCACATTTGAACCTACAACCTGGACGTACGTTTGTAGCGCCGTTTTCTGCCAACTACGCCCTCGGAACGTCTCTCCCCGAATGAAAGGTGTTCGATCGTTTACTTCGCCCCATTACCCGGTAGCATAACCGTGCATCCCAATTCGCCAGCTCCTGTGCACAAAAGTGGCCTTATGACAGCAGCATCAAAAAGAAACACCACCACAGCAACAACTGCTTCTACTACTACCACCACCACCAGAACTGCGAGCGGGTACATTATTTCTCCGTCTTGACGTTATCATGTTTTAGGCGGTGATAAGTTAAAATGGCTATGTCTATACCTGGTGCTGTCGGTGTCTCCCCGTAAAGTTGTCAGTCGGTTTTGTGTTATCGTCTGCCCTCTTTCTGTCTCTCTCGCTCTCTGGAAAGTAAATAAATAATTCGTTCCGGCAGATATGCGTGAT
The DNA here is from genome assembly GCA_025642065.1 of Paralvinella palmiformis. Lineage (NCBI taxonomy): Eukaryota > Metazoa > Annelida > Polychaeta > Terebellida > Alvinellidae > Paralvinella > Paralvinella palmiformis. The sequence continues at coordinate 1,152,835 of JAODUP010000202.1, forward strand.
TTCTAGCAGGAACATAGCACACACGGGCGTGGATTTATCCACGTTTTGGGGAGTACATCTGGATCCAGGTGAGTTGACAGTCCGCTTTCTGGATTACAAAACGCTAAACTTGTTGCCGTTCTGTTGTTGTGCGCGTGTGGCTTTGATGTTTGTGAGCCATTTTTTTCTTCTGTTGACATTTTTTTTGTTCGTCGTCGTCGGGCGACGACGACACATTGCACGGATCGGATCGTCTGCCGTCCTGGGACCGCCCGATGTGTGTGTTTTTACTTCATGGACGACTGTCCGTGTCCTGACATCCCGTTTTTTTTGCACGATTAAGTAGAAAATTGGATCATGATCCCAGTCACTGTGTTTACTGTTACTGTTAGACCTGGATCTTTGAGGTACGTATCCACTGATGACATTGTAATGATTGTTAGAATCCGTACTAGTCTTAGATTTTGTACACAACGGTTCGTTTGTGTTCCACATATTCTGGTACAGCTACGTCTGTGGAAACCTTACGATGTCATAGATTATAGATTAATGATTCCAGTAGATATTGCGCACCATACTTTTAAGCGGGAGTTCGAATCCGAATCTTAGCTGTAAGTCAGTGCGATATACTCACTCACTCCCTGACTCACTCCCTGACTCACTCACTCACTTTCTCACTCACTCACATTGCTACGGACAGGTATCACCACGAGCATCCGTAAATGTTGTTGTTCTAAGGCCACTTTTGTACACAAGGTAGGCTAAATATCCCCCCCCCCCCTGTGACATAGCAATTTCGTTGTTACACCTGTACAATTCCATGTCGGTAGGTGCCAAGTCGGATTAGATTTTTCAGAGGGGCTCTGGCCCTGGATGCGATTTGAAGTTGGAATGTTTTCACCTTTAATATCTGGCACCTTTCAGAAATTCAGGTAGCCTCATAATCTTTTCGGTGATGTCTTTCTTTCTTTCTTCAGGCAGCATCAGAAAAATGATTGCTAGATTTTTATTGTAGAATGAATCACGCGATGCATTGCATTCCAGCATGATGGTTTGTTTCATAACCTTGTCGTATGTTTTATTGCACTTATCCATTTGTAAGTAGAATTGAAAAGAAAAGTTAACTGAACCATTTTTTTTTAATGCCCAGCACCAAGAGTCATACTGAGTGAACTTGGTAAAAATGTTAACTGCTAATTCGCCTGAAGTGTGGTTCGGGGAAGGGCGGAATGGTTCCTTTGTGATGTCAAAACTTCTTGCGCGCAAACGTTAAATCATCTAACTGTGCTCCTGAGTCGTAATGCTTCAGTGGTAATGGTTGCAAACTCAAAATGGCAGGTTCACTGTTCGAGTCTGCCAACCAGCTCCCATAATGTGGATGCGCGATGGGAGACTGATATATTGCGGGTTATGGTTAGACCAGGGTTGGCGATGATTTAATCAAATTAATTAAATCATCGCCAGATATATACCAGATTATACTTGATTTAATGGTATGTATTATTAAATAAAGTTCAAATTTGTACATAACGGCTTTGCTTTAATTCTTTAGAAATGCTAAGAATTAAATGTTCAGCCTATTGGGTATGTTATGATATTCCACATATTTATTTATTTTCAGAATTATATATTATTTCTTTTGAGATTGTCGGAATGTTGAAAACAATCAGATAAATCAATTTGATTGAAAAAATCTGATTTAATCGAAAAAATCCGATTTATTTGATTTTTTGGAAAAAGTCATGATTTTTTCCAACCCTGGGTTAGATGCATGTCATTGAACAGAACAAGGGATAGGAATAGATATGGGATATCCATAATGCGGAATATGGGGATAGCGATGATCAATGCTACTGTCTTATGGAATAGTTCAGTGGAGGGGATCACATACATGGCATAGCGTGGGATATATTTATGGTTTTAGGGTATAATTATTAGCCGAGGTATCACTTTCCATTGCATTTGAATGGCTTCTGCTAGTAAGGATGCTTTATTAAATATGCAGTATTATTTTGGCGTAATATTTATGACACCGCTACGTAATGGTACAAAAGGTGGTCATGAATGATTTTAAAAATGCACTTGAATGCAGAATAAAGACTTCTCTTTCCATTGTGCTACAATGATAACGATGCCTGTACACACACACACAGAGAGAGAGAGAGAGAGAGAGAGATACATAGAGAGATATATTTCTCTAGGTGTATGTCTCCCTGCTTGAATTACAATGTGTTTTCGATGTTTGCCAGAGTGTTTTCAAGGAATTTTTATTTTGCTAAACAGTTACAGAAAATTTGAGGATGAAGTGGTTGAGGTGAGTTAGGCCACAGTAACAAAACGACACGAAAAAAAAACACACACCAGAGTGATAAACGCTTGTTAAACTGTGTCAGACCTCCGGCTGTGTTGGTAATTAAGTGATAATGATGCGCACACCCCCAGTAACAAATCTGTTATCATCTGTAATTGATAATAATATTTATCCCGGTTCCAAAACCCATCCATCCCGAATGCTATGGTCCGTCCGACCGTCCGTCAGCGCTATCCGGACTTGATCCTGGCCATCCTCTCTTGGTGATGTTAATGCCAGGAGCCACAAGCATTTAAACAGGCCATCAAGGTCATCTATCATTCCTTGTTAATCTGTGTTGTTGTTCCGTTTTATGCCTGATATATTGTTGTGTTTGTGCGTCTGCGTGTGTGTGTGTGTGTGTGTATGTGTGTGGTGTGTGTCAGAGAGAGCGCGCGAGCTGTCTGTCATGCAATATCAGATGTTACCATTCTGAAAACAGTCGAAGATGAAACAGCCTTCAGATATGCCCACCCGAGGTTCGAACTCTGGTGGTAGTGATCTCTGATCCAACGCGCTATGGCTAGACAACAGACGCGCCCCATTGGTCATCATGAAGCGAAACTAAAACGTTTCACCTTTTTCAGCAAAATAATTACACCCAGTCCCTAACATTCTGAAAACATCTTGAAACTATAAAAAGGTGCTACCTCTGGAGGTCGCTCGGCCCATTTAGCCTACCATGTGCACAAAACTGACTGTAAAACATCAATCATCATCACCACCACCACCACCACCACGAGGACGAATTAACTGTTATGGCTGCTGAACAATGAAATAGTCTGACGGACTGAATAACTTGCTGACCGTTTGATTAACCGGTGAGCTAATCAACCAAATCACTTACTGACTAACTTACTGACTATCAGATAAGATAGTGAGCTGTCTGACCGACTGACTGACTAACTGACTGACTGATGGGGTGGCTAGCTGGCTGAATCATTGATTGATTGATTGACTGGCATGCATGCTGACAGGCAAATGGATTACTGACTGACTGAGTAAATAAATTAAAGAGAAGCGCAGTCTACAACCCCCCCCCCCTTTTACACACACACACACACACACACACACACACACATTATCTAGGCGTCCACCCGCCATTAAAACCAGTGGCAGAGAAAAAATTCTAATTTACAGAGGTCACTGTTTACTGTAACTGGCTTGGTTACTTCTTGGCACGCCACACAGTGACACTTGTCCCAGAAGACGCTCTACATAGTTTTGCCTTTTAACACGCTGTAGACCTCCTATAGCGCCGAAATCTACATGGTCATATTACAGTTACCGGACCATTGAGCATCAGGCGTCGGCGAATATATGGGCAGTTGTTGGTAAAAAGAACAATCTGCCGGTGATGCTATTTCAAGGGTAAGGTCACCTTATTGGTGTGATGTTGTTATGCGATGGCGGAGTCCGGGTTTGCTCTGCTCGGGATGGTTGCTATGCATCCCTTAATTTAGCAAACAGATGTGTTTTGAATACGTTTGGACTGACTTTTAGTGTGTGTTTTAGCTGTGTATAATAAGGCACAGGCACAGAGAATCTGGAACCGTGAATTCAAACTCTGGACGTTTCTTCAGGGGACTGAATCCAGAGTGGCGGCTTTTCTTGCTGAGACATGTGTAATGTCTCACCAGTCCCTGGAAACGCAGCGGTTAGGACACTGCTAACTGGGTTCTGGGTTCTGTTCGGAAGCCGACCTTCGGCTGTACGTCTTAGGCGTGGGCCAACGCCTAGACTGGACAAACAGCTCACTCACTCACTCACTCACTCAATCACTCACTCACTCACTTCGTGTTTTACTGCAGCCCTTTAGGCTTTGGGGTTTAATGCTGGTGTTGCCTGTATTTGTTGATGTTTCATTCATCAGTTAATGGCTTTGGCTTGATATCTCGTTTCCATAGGGATTAGACATTCAGCCATATGTCCCAGATGTGACCAGAGATGAGACTAAACGCTGCGATCACTCACTCACTCACTCACTCACTCACTCACTGGTTTCCCAATGAGTATGAAGAAAAGGATAGGTTCTGGGTTCGATTCCACCAACTGCCTACTGATTGACGGGGTCAAACTGTGTACCTGCTAGGGGCTGATGGATTATGTCTCTATTGTTGTTGATGGTATGTTTCAGACCAGAGGGGATAAAGAACACGCACACACACTGACACACACACACACAGTGACATACACATACACACATACTGGATATGATATAACAAAGAGTATTTTTGATTGATAGTTGCTGGCATCGTGTTACAGAATGCTGTAATATAGCTAGTTCAGAGCGCGTGTTTGGTCTGAGCTGTTTATAAACACCATACTCCGTGTGTGTGTGTGTGTGTGTGTGTGTGTGTGTGTTGGGGGAGGGGTCATTGTCTGCCTCTATACCGGACCAGGTCATTATGGCTGTCAGGTATCAGATCTGATCTGTAAGGCGACATGTTTATGTTCGGTGACTTTTGGCAGGTCATTGGGTACAGTTCCGGGCTATGGTTTCTGTTATGAGACATGCATATTTTGGTTTATATATATATATATATATATAATGTAAACGTAGGTTTTTGATTGTTGAATAAAGCAATCATCAACATCATGATCTATAATTATGCAGGACATAATGCTAAATTGTATAATTGCACCAGAGAATCCGCTGCAGCTGAGTGCATGCCAGTTCACGCCCGCGTACGCGCATCAACACGCGCGCAAACACAATCAATGATCACCTTTTAATCATCCAGACTTTGGATGCTACTTTTTTCTTCGCCCTAGTTGGCTGCGAAGCATTTAAGGTCATGACCTCCAACCCTCCTAGTTGTAAATATTTACAAACTGATTTATAACAGTGCACTCATCTGTGTCCGGCATGTACACTTCAACAGCATCAGCCTTAAGAACAACACTCCGGGCATTGGGCAGGGAGGCAGCCGGACAGACGGACGGACAGCCAGACGGACGGACAGCTCCACCTATATTATCACGAATTTTACTCCAATTTCCAAATCCCACAGACGGTTCCCGTGTAATCTTAGGTCGGATCGTTCGAGAATCTCGGAAAGCGCTAACACATCGGGTGTAATGAATGAATGAAGGTTTTCGGTTCGAAGGGGGGGGGGGTTGGAGGAGGGCAGGAGGAGGAGTGTGTATATCGTGTATGTTTTATGTCCGAGTTATAGTCTGGCCACTTTGACCTCAGACTGATCGTGAACTGCCGGTTAAATGTGCCAGGGCGTAGAGCACACACGGTTAAGGGTTCGCGGTAACATTCCGGGCAATTAGGGAGTTAAAGTGCCGTGGATAGATACCACAACAGCTGGCTTAAAGGCTGTGTGTGTGTGTGTGTGTATGTGTGTGTGTGGTGTGTGTGTGTGTTGGGGGGGGGGGGATATAGTGGGGGGCATAGATTTCTCTCTGGATATTTGATTCTGATGTAGTTACTGAAGTATTTAGCTCGATTCTGCTGGGATGGTGCGGCAGTTAGGGAAAACTTGATGGACATGCGGTCTATACGGTTAATGAGTGGGATTGCGCGTAAGTGGAGAAATGTGAAAAGTGGTACATTTATAAATGTATACTCGTGCTCTCGTGAAATAGGGGTAATACGTGAAATAGGGTCCACACACGAGAAGCGTGAACACTTATTTCCAGTATGGTCCATTTATTGAACACACACACGCGCGCGCGCACACACACGCGAGTTCAAATGGTACATTTCATGGACTTGATGCTGGTCTTTAATAAATAACCCCATATAGCGACCAGGTTAAGTATAATACTAAGTGGCCTCGTGAGAAGGTAAATTGTTTTAAACAGACAAAAATCTGACTTTGTATTTTGATAACGGGACGGACATTTTGTGGTTTATTAGCGCTTGTTTCAGGAAGTGGTCTGTTATCTAGTTATGTGAGGAATTGTCTGCTGTAAGTTTAGTTGACAAGAACAGTTAGGTTTATTGCCCGTAACACAGACTGTACATTTGTCGACTGTGGTGAGGTCATATGCCCCCCCCCCCTCTGTGTGTGTGTGTGTGTGTGTGTGTGTGATATTAATATACGTGGTATCAACATTTCTGTGCGCATGACAATTTCTAAGAAAGCCATCCCTGTCATAATTGTAGGTGATGATTGACGTGTCAGTCAGTATGTACTGTTACCATATAGCGGGATATTATAAACACACAATCATATCAACGAAATCAAACGCTAAAACATAATAATAACTCGGTATCACTCTACGGTAACAGTAACCGGGGGGGTTACCGTGTTCATCTATAGAGTACTTAATGAATAAGGGGCTGCCCCCCTTCCCCCCCCCCCGTGGCCTAACTGGTAGCGCGGTTGGCCACCGATCTATAGCACCTGGGTTCAAACTCCGGCCGGGCTATGTCAGAAGGGTGTTTCATCTTCGACTTCGCCTCATTACTTTTGGAGGTCGCTCGGCTCACTTAGCCTACCTTTTGTACAACACTGGCCGTAAAACATCAACATTTTTACGTTTACTTAATGTATAAGGCTTACTTGACGATTTAGGTGGAACGTGGAGAGGTCTTAAAACATCAGGTTTGTCGAGTTGTGTGTGTGTGTGTGTGTGTGTGTGCCCCCGCGCGCGCGCGCGTGTGTGTGTGTGTTTTACAGCCTCCCGCGTGTACACGGTACCCTAAATGAGCCGGGTTGTCTCCGAAGGCAATGAGGCGAAGTGAAAGATGAAACACCCTACAGACATAGTGAGGGCGAGGTTTGAACTCAGGTGCTATAGATGTGTGGTCGACTATGCTCACAGTTAGGCCAAGGAGGTGCATTTTGTGTGTGTGTGTGTGTGTGTGTGTGTGTGACGCGCAGTTTATCTAGACAACACTTCGTTGCCGTATTTATTTTTAATAATAAACATATTAGATTAGTTAACTGTTTTCAGAGCGAGGACACTCTGTTTGTAGGAAAGCTACGTCTCGTAAACAAGCCTGACACCGTTCCACGAATCCATAAATCCTGTGGTTTGATTGCTGAACAAATGTCTCCGGTTTGATTGCCAGAAAACACGGAACGATAATGAAATTGTTTTGTCATGGTAGTTTACAACTTAAAACGAAGAGAGAGAGATGAAAAAACTGGCTCTAACATTTCATTATGGTATAAGGTGCTGCTTACGTTGACAAACAAGAATTGGCAGCCATTTTTATGATAACTCGATGATGGGTCAGAGGTCAGGCGATGTTTTAGTGCAGGTCCATCCCGCCGCTAGTTAAAACATTCCACACACCCAGTAAATTCTTTCAGTTTTTTGCGCATTTTTATTTAATATATCACGGTGACAGGAAAATGAGTGACTGCATTATTTCATCCACTCGCCTGGCAGCCTACCGTATAATTCTGAGTCAGATTTCAGCGTGGAAAAAGGTGGCGCAACATGTGAAAGGTATCTTTTCAACTTGTCGTTCTCAAAAAAAAATCAAATAATAATAATTCGCGGCATTCTTCAGTCGTTTCGGATGGAAAAATTTCGTCTAATTCCGTCCCGCTGCTCGTGTACGGATGTTCTGGATACTAGCCGAGTAAAGGGGAAACGGACGGATCAATAGCTCCACGAGTCCGTTACTGTGCTAAAATATTCAGGATACTCGATGTCAGTTTCGTGTGTGACTTCTTTGCCTGAACTTCAGCCGGTCTTGTGACTCGTTCCTGTCAAAATACTGTTCTGGTTTCACTTATTACACAGACACTGGGCTCTTTTATCAGGTCGGAGTTGAGATGCGAAACGCGGTAATTATGGGTAACTTTATGCGTAAACATCGGGTAGGGTGTGGAGGGGTGGTGGAGTATGTGGATGCTCTCGATTGCATGTTTATGGCGTGAATAGCTATATTTTGGCTACAGTTACTGGAGATGGTGGGAGGGGGGGGGCGATTTGTTGTTACTGGGGCTGATATCATTTGACGCAAAATGGTGTTACAACCTACTAGTGGAGACGAGACGTGCCCGTTATATATATATATATATATATATATATATATATATATATAAATCAAGGTGGGAGATGTTACAGGTGGAGAATATTGCATTGAGGGTGGTGTCACCACGTGGATATGTGGTTACATTTAGGTTGGCACTGTAAGTCTGGATGCTGTTTGAATCGGAGTAGGAGTGTAAGGGGTGCAGATATATATATATATATATATATATATATATATATATATATGTAACAGTGTTACAGATTCCTGACAAAATTTGGTAACCGCCAGTATAGTTGTCAACTGATGAACTGAAAACGTAAGCAGCAGTGGGTAGGAGGAATATATGATGTTTGTGAAATGAGCAACATTAATCACAATTGGCTACCTAAGTTTTAGAGATCCCATGCCGTAGTTTGTGGTCGGTGGTGTTTAGTGTCTATCTGTCAAGTGCCGGAGCTGTTAAATGTCTCAATACCCGGGCTATTTGATAACATTTTGTGCTCATCTTTTGTCAGGTCCACGATCCAGCTTAATGCTGGATTAATCTGTTTTGAATAATGTTGTGTGTATGTGTATGTGCGTGAGGATCGGCGGACGTTTTGGGCAACGGACGTTTTGGCCTAGGACATGTTGGCTAGCTAATTTTTCAAGGTAGGACGTTTTGGCCAATGTGTGAAATAAAAAATTAACCGGATGTCGGACTATAACTTATTTATGTTTCTTAGCTAAGAATGAATACTTAAAAATATTTTCAGCTATTGACATTTCTTCATTACAAATGGACAATTAAAATACGAAACCTTCAATGATCAAATTAAAATGTTAGATTGACCAACTCTAAGATTACGGGATAAACTAACAGCAAATTCAGGGGATGGATATTATTTCTGAAAATAAATTTTCATAGAACTTAGAAGTCTTTTTTTTTAAATTCTGTGTACATCTTTCTTGTTTTTCCTTTGGCCTAATATCGCAATGATCTTGAATGAGGACTCCAGTGACATGAGCACAATCTGCTTGTAGGGTTTATATCAGTTTCCATATGGAGGGATGATCCTGGCCAACGAGGGTGTGGAATCCGTTTGTTCCAACTATCACACATGATATTTGTTCTCGCGGCTACAGCATGCAACTGGCGGATGATGAATTGCGGTTCGTTCACCTCTCGTTGTTTATCTGAATTAAGCTACCTTAATATACCCACACCTGTCCATTCTTAGTTAAGAAATATCAATAACTGTCAATAAAACAGTCAGACATCCAGTTTAAGTTTTATTTGATACCTTTGCCAAAACGTCCAACCTTGAAAAAATAGTTGCCCAAAATGTCCTAGGCCAAAACGTCCGGGCCAAAACATCCTAGATTCGTGCGTGTGTGTGTATGTATATGTGTGTGTGTGTTTAGTTTATATCAGAAATTTACATATTTTGCTATGTTATTCAAGAATCATCTCGCAGATTGTATGCTTTCATGTCAATTATAGCTCCGTTTCACATTGAAATGTCCGATTTAGCCGCCTAGAAATGTTGGGAGGGTGGTGGTGTTAAGTTTGGCTTTATTATAATTTATATGTCCATGCGCGTATGAAAATAGTACTATATCTGTTTATGCTGGACTGAATCTCAGGCATGTGAGCACATAATACAGACCCTGGTTATAAGCTAAGACTAGGATATGTAGGTGTGTGTGGTGTGTGTGTGTGTGTGTCCCCGCTTGCGTGTGCTGACTGGGCAAGTATTTGTTCGTGTGATGGAAAGTCAGTCATCTCTAAAGAAGCCTCAGTGACGGTGGCGTTTATAAGGTCAGTTGCTAATTTACCATCTGACTTACCTTACCTTATGTCTGAGGGTTTTCGTCTGCCTTATCTTCTTCTGCTGAAAGATGTCGCCATCATCGATATAACAATTATTAATTGTATATGATCACATAATGCGGTATTTGAACGAATCGTGTGTGGTATCGTAGATGGTGACATGAGGTGATGATGGTGATGATGATGATGATGATGATGATAGTGGATTCGGTTCATTTGAACCAAATCAAATTAGGCGGAACATTGATCCGTATGGGATGCACAGAATAGATCCATATCCCAGATGTGACTTACTGATTGAAATGAGTCCATATTGGGATACGACCAAGTATAGGTGTTGTCCTATAGGATAGCACATTTGACTAGCATTCATCGTGTTGTACTACCTTGTGTTATCGGGGTATAACATTGGATTGTGCATTGTGTTTGGTGTTTTATTGTATTAAAACAGATTACTGTTCTGTAGATTGGATTATGTTATGTGGTGTTATGTGGTGTAATTTATGTCTTAATTTTCGCTTCTTTCAATCTTTGGACTAATATCATCTCTCTCTCTCTCTCTCTCTCTCTCTCTCTCTCTCTCTCTCTATATATATATATATAATATATATATATATATATATATATATATATACACCCACACAACGCACACACAGAACTAGAGACTTCATGTTGGAAAGTTTTATAAGCAATAACCAGTTAAAAGTCTTCTTTAAAAAAAAGAGCTACACTGAATTAAACTACAGCGACGTGGTGATGATAAAATATTTCTTTTCGCTAGTTAGCAGCTTCTGATGGCCCCACACGATGTCGGCATTCATCCTCGAGCAGTTACTGCACGAGCAGCGATGAGATGAGCAATATTTGGTGGGTGACTTTAATGTCGTGTCGTGTCGTGTACGTACCTCCTGTCTGGAGACATCGACGACACATTTCGCCTGGTGGGCATATTTTAGCCCCCGTCTTACAGCGTAATTATAATTACTGCGGAGACTCTGGGTCCTGCAGAATCGTAGCTGGATGGGAGTGGTTCCTACTTAAATGTCGTTTAGGTCTGTCAGATGTTTCATCCATAACAAAAATGTTCGACGTCTCATTTCCCTAATGATTGGCCACTGGCCTGTGTGTATCGGGTGGGACCTGAGCACTGGGCTAAAGTGGCAATAAATCACTCAGGCTGAACAAGGAGTAATTATAACTCACTTGTGTCAGCCACACACACATGCACACACATGCACACACACATACACACACACACACACACACACACACTATGTACATGGTATGAGTGACGTAAGTGAATAACAACAACAGTTACCTGAACATCAGTATTTTGTAATTGGCGACCTAACGTCTCACAGTACGATCCGGTCAGCTTCTTACTCTTAGGGACCTGATACCTGTGTTTGTGGGATGTTTCAGTCCATCGTCTCTCTCTTTAGAGGGTCGTCTCCTGATCAAATATCCCAGGTGTGTGATGTGCGCTGTCAGGTGAAACAAAAATCACTCAATAACACAGTTGACGTCGTGTAGTGTGATTCTATTTAGTACAATGTGTTAGGTGAGATCCGTACTCAGAGGTGCGTGCATACCTTGATTGATAGTCGAAGGTGTCATTGGAAACGTAGGAAGGTCATCGTTGATAAACTAGTAATGAATGTATTAGTCTTTTGAAGGTCATATGAAGGACTTGGTTTTCTACACGTCAGCAAAACTTATAATCTGACGTTGTCACTGTGAACTGTGTTATGCTGATAAGTTCTGTCCTGGTTAACGACTGGTGTAGTTTTGTTGGTGGACAGGTAGAATCCTGTAGATTTAAGTATAAATTCTTGTAGATTACAGTTCTAGTGTTATTCTGTTGGTGTCTTTATGTCATTCGTTCAGTTTGGGTAACTTTCTCACTCATGCAGGTGTCAATTAAAAAGGAAGTCAATTACCCTGGCACATCTCGTCAGACTGATTGGTTACCTTTCAAACAACCCGATGATGATGATTGATGTTTTACGGCCACTTTTGTGCACTTGGTGGGCTAAATGGGCCGAGCGACCTCCAAAGGTAATGAGACGAAGTGAAAGACGAAACAACCTTCAGATATGCCCACGCCGGGATTCGAACACGGGTGGTAGTGATCTGTGGTCCAGCACGCTACCGCTAGACCACGGAGGCCCCCTCGACAGCCATATGTCTTAGGTGTGACTGGATCTGAGGCTAAACAAAGCAGCCAATCATTTACGATTCCAGCCAACAATATTATTACCCGTATAGATGCCAGACGTGGTGGGGTCAGTTCCATTGTGTCAGTTCCAATTCCACTCAATTCCATTTGGTCAATTCCAATTCCACATCAAATTGATCAATTTCAATTAAATTTTTTACACACTCCTTACCTACTACTTTTTGCCATGAGTTACAGGTACTCCGACTGCCTACTACGAGTACCTACTTGGGATACCTACTCCAAATAGTTGATATTCCAAGTAGGATGGTCAGGGAAGAAATATTTCTGAATGAAAAAAATTGAATGGTAAATTAATTTCTGGGGTTAAATTTTGTAGTCGACTTAAATTCCAATTCAGAATTTATCAATTCCATTTTTCTTAAAATAAGCAATTCCGGAATTCGAATTGAATCGATCATCAGTTCCAATTCCAGAATTGAATTGACCCGATGTATGATAGATGGATGTTTGTATTATAGCGTAACACCTGCTGTAAAGGTATGAAATATATATTAATATATAGTAGATAATATATGTGTCACAGTGATGACGTTACTCTTACAGTTAGTAGTTTTAATCTTCGGGCGCCTCCGTGGTCCAGCGGTAGCGTGCTGGACCACAGATCACTACCACCCGTGTTCGAATCCCGGCGTGGGCATATCTGAAGGTTGTTTCGTCATTCGCTTCGTCTCATTACCTTTTGGAGGTCGCTCGGCCCATTTAGCCCGCCTTGTGCAAAAAGGCGGCCGTAAAACATCGCTCGTCTGTCTCCAATCACACGTCGTTCGGCACTGATGCCGTCTGCTCAACAAACCATCAATTCTAATGCTTTCAGCTAACTCAGCCACCTGCCCGGCATCTACAAGAGTGCATGACGCCATTTGGAATAGATCACGTGACAGCTCATCATCGCCAGCATCATCAGCCCTACCTGTGAGCGGTACATCGGGCCAGGCAACAGAATCTATCACCGACTGGACTCTATCCCACTCAACACCACACAACGACCCACCGAGACCAGCCTACTATGGCACAATGAGTAGGACACATAAGTAAGTTGTTCGTTCAATGTATTCGCTTGATGCTAGAGACTGAACATAACTGTCGTGCTAAGGTAATGCTTAAGGTACGCATTGGCACAATAAAAGAAGAGAGTTGCATTTTTCCAAACAAACTTGGGGTGCAGGAATATTTTTAAGAGTTGGGCGTCTTAGGCAGCCACATTCTGAAGTGATGTTTGTCGGCGGCTAAGATTCTGCTGTTGAAATATTTGTCAGACATAGATCAGTAATTTTATGCTATCAAGAAATCACTCGCCCAGCTCTGTGTGTGTGTGTGTATGTTTCCGTCTGAAAATATGATGTTGTGTCAGTCGGAGTAGCCAAATGTTTGGCAGTTAGAGATGGCGATGAGTTGCCTTAATACGGATGAGACGAGTAAGTATTTATCTACAGATATAGCACTCATAATTATCTCTGAGCAGAGGAAATTTGATGTTAGAGCAGGTAATAATTCAATCTGAAAGGTAAAGGTCTCCGCATCGGATGTTACTAGTCAGTCTGTCTGTTTGTCTTTTCGCGATTTTGTTTAGCTCGTATGGCATCAGATATTTTGCAATAGATACGAGATGGTGTAAAATTCAGCTTCGATTTTTTAACCACTTTGATTTGAGTGATTTTGGCATCAGCAGGTAAAATGGTCCATGACTTTACTATGAATAGCGGTCGGCCTTAATAGCGAATCACCCTACTTCTTTCAGACTGTTATAGCTCATCTTCACAGTGAGTGAGTGGTGAGTGAGTGGTGGTGGTGGTGGTGGTGGGGTGAGGGTGAGTGAGGGTGGTGGGGTGAGTGGGAGTGAGTGAGTGAGTGAGTGAGTGAGTGAGTGAGTGAGTGAGTGAGTGAGTGAGTGAGTGAGTGAGTGAGTGAGTGAGTGAGTGAGTGAGTGAGTGAGTGAGTGAGAGTGAGTGAGTGAGTGAGTGAGTGAGTGAGTGAGTGAGATGCTTAGCCTTGGTGTCTGTCTCATTTAAGATGTGTTCAGCATCCTTCACATTTAGGTGATTACTACTATCTCCCCCCCCCCTCTCTGTCTCTCCTCCTCTGTAGTTTGTATTGATGTTACTATAGTATTTACAAATGTTTTTCCCAATACATAAATACGGGTTCTGGGCAATCTTGTACATCACCTTCCACAGTTTATTTGTAAAGTTGGTGTGAAGTCTTTATACCCGGCAGTACATGATCTGTCACTGCATTGCCTCCCCCCCGAAAAATACATAATATGTATGCTTCAAAAGCAGCTCGCTAATTGGTTAATTGTTTGAATTATTCCAGCAGGCGAAATGCAACTTATTATCCGAATGTGTTCGTATCGATTTGTCTAATGGTACTGCTCGGTTTGTGTTTATCTAAAGAGGCAACTCTTTGGTTGATGTTCCGTTAAAAACCTGCCGATAAATACTGACTCGGCCCAAAATGGTAATCAGCTCCATGTTTCTTATTAATTCGGATAACTCATTACAACGCCAAGGTGTTTCTCTTGTCAGGTGACCCAATTTAGTTCTATCCTGCAATAATATTCGCGGCTTACCAGAGCCTCGATATGATGTATTCGTTTGGTGAGTCATCGGATAGCTCTGTTTCGAAACTGACAAATTTGCCATTCAGCCTTTTGTTCCGACGCCAGTTCAATTCATTCAACCATAAATGAGCTAGCGATGTGACATAATTGTTAGTTTATGTGCCAGCTACAAAAAAATGCTTCTTGGGAAGTTGACTACAGGGCCAAATTGTATGGGTCCATGGTGGTGTTGGGATAGACTGGAAACTTAAGTGGAGTCCTAATACTGGTGGGGCCTCCGTGCTCTAGTTGGTAGCGCGTTGGACCACAAAACACTACCACCTGATTTCGAATCTCGGCGTGGGCACATCCGAAGGGGTTTTTATCTTTGACTATAATAGTGGTGACTGGAATGGAAAATCATTAGAATAGATCCGGACTGGTCATCTTTGAGCCTAGTTTAATAATGATGACTGAGTTCCCTGTTTAGCTTCGGCATCGATCGTACATAGAATGTATCGGCGACGGGTTAGGCCGGCCCAACCTATAGGAAACATCCCCCGAAGACGGGTGGGAGTTGGATTGAACCCACAACCTGGAGGTTGTTTACGGTGCAATGCTCTAACCACTGTGCTATTGGGATCACCCTACACTGCTTGAATGATGAAGTCTGTACTTTAAATAAACTACATTTAATAATAAAGTGGCCATCTCTCATCTCCTGTCAAGAAAACAATTAATGCCGATAGTGCATTTTCTGAATTGTCTTAAAACATAACATCATATATTATGAAGAATGCTTAAACATGGTTACGGTAAGAAATAATATGGAGAAAGGGGTGTATTAGATCAAAGTTATTCCTAATGGGTTACCTGTTTATATAACTTAGAGAAAAGATGTCTCTGTTGACGTTTTTCTTAATAGAAGTGAACAGCTTAAAGTTTATTGGTGTTTTTTTGGTGATTTTATTATTTGTTCGTCACCTAGTTTTTGTTTACAATCATGTTCAGGCGTATTTGATTTATGCCTTTATAATTAGCTTACCAACATTCCTAGGTTGATATATATATATATATATATATATATATATATATATATATATCGTGTCTATTGAAGCCTGGTCTCTTGTGTGCGTCTAGTTTCACCGATGCGTAGACGACGTTTATGGTTATTAAGTTATAGTAAATAAGATGTATCGGTATTTAAAGCTGGAGCGGTATCCTAGAATTTCTTTAAATATTTGTTTGCGTAATATGTTAAAATATGCTAGATTCGTTCAGTTCTTGTGTAACTTGTACGGTATATGGTGTACACAGGCAAGTAGGCACGCACGCATAACACAATATAGCAATTTTTAACGAGGGTTTACTGTAATTGGGTGTTTTGACTTGTTTTCAGGAATTTCATCTGCACTCTAGTCTAGTACAGTCATCGTCTAGTTGATAAAGCTATCAAATATAAAAATTATTATGATGTGTCATGTTTTGGAATGGTGCCCTCACGGTTAATGTATATGCTCACCTCCCGATGTTTATGATGACGAATGGTAGTTCAGTTGCTCCAGTTTGGGGACACTCGTTTGACGATTCCAGGATCGAATCCTGTTGTTAGCAGTTAAAGTTTAGCACAGATATGTTTTCTACGGGTGCATTGAAACTACCGACTAATACGACTCTAGTTATCTTGCCATTGTGAATCTCTGAAGCATTTTAAATTGCATTTTCCTATTTAAGTTGCTGATTAATAAAACGCCAGCTGAAAGGTGACGTTAAGATGTTGGCCAGGTTAAAATTGTCTACTGGATCTCGGCATTTCACCGTGCAGCGATTAATGAGCCCATTCTTAGATTAATTAAGCAGCGGGTCGGCGATATTTCTGTTCTGTGTTTCTTTAGGGGGTTAATGGCCCAGCGCCGAATGGTGTGCCGTGTCAGTCAAATCGACAAAGGCACGCCCTTCCCGATACCGAGGTCTGTGATAAGGCGACCCTAAACAGTCACACCTAGAATACAAACAGTTATCGGAGAGACCCTTATCTCCAATAATCTGAATACATTTATGTCAATGTTACTGACCGGTCTCGGGTCTCGGCCTATAGTTCGAGTTCTCTTCTAACACTGTGTTACGTTGTAGATAACGCGCGGCAGATAACAACGTAAGCTATTGGTGTGAATTAATGGTCTACCTCTTGATTGAGCCCTCTGTACCCTGGGATAAGACCAACCTTCATACTGGTAGCGGATACGTGGTCTTAGTGTGGAGTTTGTGGAGTCTAGGTTGCAAATACAGGAAGGTTTTTTTTTTTTGGGGGGGGATGTTGATTGTAATTCAGCCAGGTGATGTTCGCATTATAGTCATTTGCGATGGGGGGATACAGTTCTCTCGCTAATACGACTCTGATGTGGGATTAGTATAATTTGAGGATGACGATCGATGTTTTACGGCCACTTTTGTGCACGTGCTAGGCTAAATGGTCCGAGCGACCTCCTAAGGTAATGAAACGAAGGCGAAGATGAAACATCTTTCAGATATGCCGACGCCGAGATTCGAACTCAGGCGGTAGTGATCTGTGGTCCAACGTGCTGCCAAACTAGACCACGGAGGCGTCCCTATATATCTCAATGATATCTCGGTGCTATGGTTGTTAAAATGGTGAGCGTTGGTATTTAATTAAGGTTCGTGTTCGATGCCACCCGAATTAAAGCATATTCTTCTACTGCGATTATATTTTGCGGCCTTTCACCAGAAAAGTAGGATTCTTTAATAGGAATTCATTTACGGTTAAAATTCTCACCACTTTAGAACAAATTCAGCGCGGTGTAATTACCCGTATTTTTTTCTCTCGTTTTTGTAATACCACAAAACGCGAAATAAACTAGCCCCGGAGACGGGTTTTCGGCAATGCGCACATCACGACTCGGGATGAGTCATACTTTAAAAGACTCGGTATAGATCTTTTTGATTAGTATCAGACGAAAAGCGCCCCGTTAGCCGTTCGTATTAATAGTTATTCGGAGCCGTGAATGGGGTTTTCTCCTTCCTCTGAATACCATTTCGGTGCCGACAGACCGTTTCGCCATGCGAACGGAGGAAACGCCTGACATGCAAATGAGCCAAGTATAAATTATGCGCTGCATGATATTTCAAATTTTTCCTGTTCCAATCCGATACGATGTTTTCCCCGTTTGTAGAAAGCGTTCGGTTCTAAGCGGATCGGCTGGGAATAAATTTCGGCGCCGTCGGCCGTGTTCCGTGTGTACACGAGGAGGACGCGATCACGCTGCTGGTGTGTGGCTGTTTATAATTAAAAAAAGGAAGAGTTAATGGTTCGGTTTGATGCCGTACGTGTACCATATAAGTGTGGGCTAGTAAAATGATTTATATTGTTTTGATTGCTGTCATTAGTGGTGCCGTTTTTACAAACACGGCCATCGTTCAAGCGGTATATCTGCCATTATGGCTCATCATTAAGCGTCATTTTATTGTTTGCGTAGATGTAAAACATTTCATATCTGTGCTCGTGAGGTGGCTCCTATTTAGGAATGCTACCAACGATCGTCATGTTCCGAACATTTTCTCAGGGTCAAGCCTGCCTTCTGTTTTTAGCGCTGCCGTGCTTCGGAGAGATGCCATAATGTTTAGTAATACATTTCGGTGTCTGTGACACTCCATGCATTTGGTGGTTAACATTTTGAGAGTCGTGGCGCACTCTGTATAGGTTGTCGTATTAAATGCCGTAAAGTGGTTCTTCGGTAATTCCTTTGAACAGGTAAAATACTAGCACTTGACCACATCATTCGATGTGCTTTCCATACATCTCATTCTGCAGCGTGAACTGCAGTTTCAGCTACTCCGCGAAAAGGAATTTACGCTGGAAATAGGCGTAACAATGCATTCCTGTTTGCCATTTCTGTGTGTTATTTTTTTCAACTGTTGTGTTTATGAAATGGGGGGAGAGAAAAAACACCCAAACAAAACCAACAAACAATCCCAAAATATTAAATAATTTTCAGAACTAAATGTTATGAGTTTAGATGACAAGATACTAAAAGTCGTCGTCACCAATCCCCAAATATCCTCGCTCGGCTTTTCAGAACAACCATCCATACTTCATTGTAATTCATATGTAAAATCTTGTTCAACAGGTTTTTTTTAAAGTTTAAATACAAATCTGAATATATTTTTTTTTTACACTATATTGTATTTACACCATTGTCTGTGATGATAATAGGTGTTGACATTCGCTATCACTCTGAACTATTTATAACAATGGCACCATTGTTAACGCTAACGGATAGGATAGATGTCACCAAACATCTGATCTACTGCATGTCTCTCTCAGTAAACTAAGGATACAAGCTGTTAGATAGTATTAGTACCACAGAGACATAATTCTGTTACATTAGCTGAAGAGAATGGGGGTGGGGGGGGGATGTTTTTGTTTCTCTTAAACCTGTTTGCTGTTTAGATCAATCTTACTTAGTTTTGACTGTCAGCTGCGTTATACTTCTCTGTTGACACATGGTTAAGTCAATGAGATTGTTGGACACTTTTA
Organism: Paralvinella palmiformis; assembly: GCA_025642065.1. NCBI lineage: Eukaryota > Metazoa > Annelida > Polychaeta > Terebellida > Alvinellidae > Paralvinella > Paralvinella palmiformis. The sequence continues at coordinate 1,172,263 of JAODUP010000202.1, forward strand.
CTTAAAATCTTCCCCTCTCTCTTCTGTCTGTCTGTCTGTCTGTCTGTCTGTCTGTCTGTCTGTCTTCTGTCTTCTCTCTCTCTCTCTCTCTCTCTCTCTCTCTCTCTCATATATATATATATATATATATATATATATATATCTTACTCCTCCCCCCTGTCTCTTTGTCACACACATTGTGTGTATGTTCTCATAAGTTTAAATTCACCTATTGTACAGTTACTGTATATGTTTATTAAGCATATTTCATGCTTTATAAACCCTTTTCTAACATTTCCAAATTATTAATAGAAATAATTAATTTGTCAACTGTTGAAGGACATGACATAAATGATTATCAGAAGTATGTATTTATAAGAATATTTCTACCTAGTCACAATAATATTTATTAATATTTTATATTTCTTCAGTAATTATGTTTGGTATGTCAATAGTTTATCCTCATTAGATGTGATTATTATCTATTTCTTCATGTAATAGTTTTGTTGTTGTTGTTATCATCATCAATATTCAATCAACCCTCAACACTCCGTGCTATATTAAGAGGCAGAATCAAATTAAAACCTGAACTTGTAGAATTGTATTTATAAATAAACAAAAGCCATTTATACCTGCGATATTCTGTGGCAGTGTTACCACAATTCATATGGAAGTAGACGCCGTTGTGGGAAACGTGACACCTTCAATGAGCACACCTTTTAATTGTGATCAACCCAAGAACACGATTTTCATTTAAATTTTTTCTTGTGGAAAATAACCTTGCCATAATTTGATACACCGTAAGGCTATTTATAGAAGTGTGGTCATCATCTTTACAAACGCACACAAGCACGCACGCACGCAGGAATACACACACACCGTAAACAGAGTAACTGAAAGCTTAAATGTCATAAAATATCAAGCTAGTTATAACCTTGTGACTATATTTTAAGCTTTTTCATTCTTTTGGTAATTTATGTACATCGAAAGCTTGTTAAATCTAAGCCGAGAAGGGACATTGATTCACCTCAGTCAATGAAACTCGGACTGGATCTCCCATCTTTATAGTAACAACACTTTTTAATTAAACACGTCAAGTGCAACCGGGAGTGTCAGTGTGTGACTGTTAACAGGTATTATGCTTCACCTGTTGTTGTTAACTGATTTCAGGCCAAGAGAGTCAAAGCCATCATTTATTATACCTCCAAGGAGACAGTTTATAGACGAGGGAGGACGGGCCAAGTTTAAGACATCATTTGATGGCGAGCCAGAACCAACAGTGACATGGATGAAGGACAAGGCCGTGCTGAAAAATGGCGGCAAATACAAGGTAATGCTGCGATTGTGTTATAGACTGGAGAGTAGTGGCAAATATTATAATGTAATGACTACGATTGTGTTATAGACTGAAAAATAGTGACAAATATTATAAGGCAATGACTGCGATTGTGTTATAGACTGAAAAATAGTGACAAATATTATAAGGCAATGACTGCGATTGTGTTATAGACTGAAAAATAGTGACAAATATTATAAGGCAATGACTACGATTGTGTTATAGACTGAAAAATAGTGACAAATATTATAAGGCAATGACTGCGATTGTGTTATAGACTGAAAAATAGTGACAAATATTATAAGGCAATGACTACGATTTGTGTTATAGACTGGAAAATGGTGACAAATATAATGTAATTACTGCAGTTGTTTACTAGACCGGAAAATGGTGACAAATACCAGGTAATGACTGTGATCATGTAATAGACTGGAAAATAGTGACACATATATATATATATATATATATATATGTGAGGTAATTGTCAGTAGCTGTTGGTTCTGTAAGTGGTTAGTGTGTGTGTGTGTCCCATAGTAGAGTTTCAGAATTACCATATAGTCTAGTACAAGTACTGTATCTAATTTAAGTGGAGAAACCGATAGATAACCAGGACAACCTTTGTCCCTCAGTGTCCAGGAATTCATGTAAATACGTGTTATAAAGACATGCATACTGTATACATGTAACACAATTTGGTTATATGAAAATTGGGTAAAAAACGCTGTTAGTTTGTCCTCTACTACTATCATGGATACATATTAAAAGTAGAGGTGACCGTCGTTGTATGATATTTAATTTCAGCATTAAATGTCTCTAGATCAAGAGGCATGCGTACATAAACAAATGAACACAAGCAAAACGAAACACGTAATATCAGCATACATGTAATGTTATAAATTTGACAGTATTATTGAAATTAATGCCTGCAGAGAGAAATCCAGGTATGTGAAATATTAATTGCCAGCGTATGTGATTTTTTGAGGCCCGGATAACAGAAATAAACATATGATAATTTAGAGGGTACTGTACACAGGTTCTGGAATTGGGATGATCATATCCGGCTCTTTGTAACGAACTGATAAACAAAAGTTGATTATTGAGTTGAACTGTTCTGGCTCGGCACTCCGGTAGTACCCGGGACGTGCGGCTCCTGGGTGACTGTCTGGGGTAAAACCAAATAGGGAACAATAAAGGGGGAGGGGGGTGGTGGTCATCTGTGGGATTGTAGGTGTGGTGTAAATGCAACACCTCTGGCAATTAGATCTAATTATTAATATTTTTTAGAATGAAGCAAACTAGAATATTTCACTATTTGCCCTGCCTCATTAAGGTCAGTATCGTTGTATCATTGGACCGGTGATTCAGATACAAAATCAGCTATCGGTGTGTGTTTGTGTTCTCTTCCATTGCTCTAGGTTGCCAGTAAATATGACTTGTTTTAAATTTTGGATGTAACTCTCGAACACGATTCAGAATAATAGGACCGTTATTTTGTGGAAAATACCTATGCAGTGTTCAGTATGTAGCCAATGGTTACTGCAGTGATTAAAATTGTAGGTTGTGGCAAGGTCGATATTTCCGAAAGCCAATTCTAGGCCGCAGCATCCATTATGTATCGGGTAAAGACAGCAATAAGCCCGTTTAAGGCCACCAGCTGATTGTGTTCACTAAACATATCTAATGCTATAACTATATAACACTTTTCACCTCAGTCACCTGGATGTGTCGTGCACCTTGCTATATAATACTGCCTAGTTAGATTTTCAGCGATGCGTCTGACAATCCCCCAAATTCGAATACCAATAACGTATACTTCTCCATATGACATAAACGTCTCGAGTTTTATTCCACTCTTCAGTAGGATTTCCACATAATTTCACAGTAATATAAACCCGGTTCAGAAAGGCCTGGGATCACACCAAAAACGTAATATTTGTCCATTGCTCACCCTTTCGTCAACTCAGCGACGTGTGTTTTGAAAAAGAGCTGCAAACTCTGCAAGAGCAAAATACATCGACAGGCAACGTTGACACAGTTATACACAGTAGTTTTAATTCCTGTAAGTTTCTGTGCAGTTTTGAGTTTGATCTCCTTACTTCTGTCATCCAGTGTGTGATCGCCGTCTCCTCTATCTCCGTTGACTAGCTATCCGTTAACTAACTACCTGTTAACTAGCTACCCCAGCTGTTTTTGCTGAGCTCGTAATTAACAGATGTAAAAACGGACAGTGGCCTTTATCAAAATAGATATAAGTCTATAAGTTTCAATGTTTATAAGCTTATTAGGGATAAAAATAATGAATACCAATAGGTGGTGTATTTTGGCAGTGTTTGGGCTTAATTTCCCCCCCCCCCGTTTTCTAGGTTAGTAGTACAGTTGTGCTTATTTTAAAATTGTGTTGATGGCTGTGTGTGATCTGTTTGATTGTCCATTTTATATTATTGTAGATTGATATATGGTTAGTTGCACTTCTATTCCATTTGTATTTGTGTGTGCTTTGTCTGTCTGTGAAGAGAGAGAGAGAAAGAGAGCGTCAGTGTGCGTGTGTGTGTGTGTGTGTGAGAGAGAGAGAGAGAGAGAAGCCCATTTTTTGACACAGACCAGTTTTTAGTATACCACAATCTTACATTACTAATAGTCAGGTGTTCACGTCTGTTTTACACGATAACGCTGAGGGTGTTTCGCGATTTTCAGGGGATGCATTATATTAGTCAAACTGATGATTGTAAATTATGAACAAAATTGTTCAGTAAAATGCTAGCACACAGCTCCTGTCTAGAATATAATATATTTAACAACATATCCTTATAAAAAGATAAATAATAATAGTTCTACTTGCCAGGTGTCACGTGAGGATACATATAGTAAGGAACTAGGCTTGAGCAAAGCTTAGACAATGAAATCAATAAATAAAATGTGTAAAAACCCATCTATAAAATTGTCAAATTAATAATAATAATAATAATAAGATACGAATTGATAGTATATGATAATAAAGACTCTAGTGGTAATTATTAATAACACTGACTACCCCAGTAAACAAGATGCAAGTTGTCTGTATTTTAATGGTTGTTCATTAGATCTAATTCTAAATAGATTTAGAATTTAGAATAAACAGCTTATTCATCGGGTCAGACATCGCCAGTTACTTGGCTGGATGCAACCTCATCCTGCTATATCGTTATATGGTGACACCTGGAAGTAAAAATCATAATTCTACGAGTAGGTGGTTTATTTAGCGTCTGTGCCGAGCCAAACTACTCCAGATAGCCTCCTGGAAGCAGCACACTCGGCGATATAACCCAGAAATGCAGCCATATCGCAGGGATTCGATTGCAGATCTTGGATTTTTGCAGTGCACCGCTCTAACATCTCCTAATCCGGAACGATGAGTCCCTTTCTGAAATGTTAAATAAGTTATTGCAGGTGTTCCTCGTTGACACATTTTTCGAAAGAATCGTACGTAAGCATTCATCAGGATCTGGATTCCGATGGTAATTAATGTCAAATTAACACGGTTAAGATTGGTGTCGATGGAGGAGGCAGGCGCCAATTCTTATATCAATAAATTAGGCGCTTTTAATGTCTGTCACGGATTGTTTACTGCGTTTTATCGATTCCGACAAAAAAAAAACGTCGGATACGTCCCATTTGATAAACAGTTCATGCTTCACAATAACAGAAAAACCGAGCGCGCAAAAAATTGAATAAAACTCCCAAATAACAACAACATCAGGCCGGAGAGATTAAATTATTCAGATGCGAATTTTGTTGAGAGGCTTGTAATTAAATAGCATTATCTCCCCGCCGCGGTGCATGTGTAGGCCAGGCAGAAGTAAAGTGAAGGTTTAGCGCCGATTGGTCGGTCTCACCGAAGGCAAAACCGACTTTAGGAACTCTAACGCTACGCTCGCCTTCACTCCGTGTGCGGCGTGCGTTGCCAGCAACAATCCACTGGATGTGCTTGGCCTGTGAAGTATTAGATTAAAAGATAGTAAGCAGGATTTTGAAGCATTTTTCTTTTGTGATAAATACTGCCACCCCCCCCCCCGTTGTGTGGCACAAATTGATGGTTTCAGTGCTGCAGCGTTCTGACCTGGGCGTGCTAGCCATTGCTATTTAAAGTATGCTATTAAAGATGAAAAACAACTTTTCTTGGTTCAGGGCCTTGGTGAATAACCTAGGTCGTAGGATCATGATGGATTCTATGAGTCAGTGACGTTTTACACACGGCTAGCCACCACCTCACAACAGATGCCCAACTTGACACATAGAGGTATGCGCATTCAACCATACTGAGACATACAGATTGCGTGGACACTTGTTCTGTGTACCTTTCCATATAGTATACATAAAAAAGCACATCGGGTTACCAGTATATTTCTGCTTGCGTATAAGATTATGTGTATTAATATTTTTTATGTTATATTTGAAAAATGCGATAACAGTTTCAGAGCGAGAACATAGTCCATTGGTTTTATGGATAATTCCTGATATTGAATATCCACATTAGGGATATCGGCTTTCCATTGAACAGGCTTTGTACTCATCAGGAGCAGCGTTTATGGCTGTGAAAACTCTCAGTTTGCATCAGTTTTTATAATGTTGTTCCCGCTAGATTTCAGAGTATTTTTAATTTTTTTTGAGGGGGCAGTTGACATCCATGCAGTATGACCCGACTTTATGTATACCTAAATAGAGTTTGTATAAAATGTTTATGATTCCCTTTTTTAGGGGACCCCTTTTTTATGATCCGTAGCCTGCAGTTGAACAGTTTACCCAACTTATTGTTCTGTTATACGTTGGTTTACAGCTGTGTGTTTATTTTTCTGTTCTGTTTATTTTGGTATAGGTCCTGTGCCCACAGACCCCGTTAGTTAAAGGATGTACATATCACATGTAATTGCCTACTTTAAGAGTTGTTAGCAGGCCATTTGAAAATATGGTAAACAAAGCAGCCGGAAAAATATTATTAAAATGTGGTGGCTCTCGTGCATTTGTATTAATGGGATAGTGGATAAGTAAGTGCATTATGATTAAATATGGCGAAAGTTTGAAGAAACATTTGAAAAAATACAACTATCTTGACTTTATCTGACATCAGATCAGTGTGGCTGCCCAGGTTTTACAAAAACGTTGCTGTGTGTCTGTGTGTATGTGTGTTTTGTATGGGTTGGGTTTTACAGTACTTGTGCACAAGTGAGGAGTGGGTGTTAAAAATATGATTGACTTACCATGAATAGATTTATGAGTTGGTCGAGCTTATAAAGTGATCTCATACAAGATCAAATAAATGAAAATGAACCAGTTCAAAAATGCATTTATACCAGTATGTGATATATTTACTCCGTATGTCATTAAATTATTATTGGATGGTAACATTTTAACATGATATGTGTACATTGTACATTATGACCTTGACAATCCATGGCTATTTAGTCCGTCATTTGGCTTTCCTAGCAGTTAATCCATGTGTCAAAAGCAGTTAATCCATGCCTGAAATATTCAAAGTCACTCAAACTTTAAAAAATTTTTTTACACTCAGGCTTTAGATTAAGACGTATCAACCCCACCAACCTTCAGGTAGTGCACAGATTAGTTTGTTGAATAAATGAGAACATCGCAATAATTAAAAAGACTTTCGTAATCATCTTTGATTTGATTAATGTTTTATTGTAAAAATAGCAGAGATAGAATAACTTGAGCGCGTTTTTGCCACTCGCAGTTAATTCGGTATGGAGCTGGGTTTTGTTTTTGGACTTAAACCAAGATTTATACATTTTCATTGCGTTGAGCATAATTTGTAACTCTGGTATTGCTTCAGTACGCAGTCGTTCGGATTTGATCCGAACTTGATGCGCTAAACAGATCCGGGCTTTGTGGACAGTTTTGTGGTATATCGCTGATTTTCAGTTGTTACATGATTGTTGTAAGGCATCTGGCTTCTTGTGAGTTGTGTACTCTATTTCCAGGTCATAAAATTGAATGCCCCGTTTTTATGAAACTGTACCAATACAGAAATGAGCCCCGAGTTCATATCTGTTATGATAATTTTGAAATGTTTACGTAGATTTTATCGAGTGGCAGCTTTGGGATTCCGGTGATTTGAATTTTAAACATAAATACGCACTGTCCATAAAATTTACTTATCATGATGATGGAATGTATTCATTGCAGTTTTTCTTTCTTCCGGCTCCGTAATGTTTTTGTGGAGGATCTGAGATCAGTTTTAACAAGGTTTTGAAACGACCAGTCATTATAATGTCTCCTACTTAACTGATCACAAATTTATAACTTGGCTTAACAAAAGGATCTACGGGTTTAAAGATGACAATAAGTACTTGCCAAAGAACTGATATCCAAACAAAATAGATGGCTTTATATCAAGAGAATTGTTTATTTAATCAGCTCACTGTTATGGCTTTGGGTGGTGTGTTATGGCATGACATTTTATGAAGTGTTAAGTTTCTAAATGTTATCTGGATTACGCTATTTGAATTAAGTAATTTACTGCAATTTCCAACTCTTTCCGTCTATATATTTACTCTCAGCCAACTTTGTTACTATGGGTTACGATCTGTGCTAAGATCCCATAGAAAAGATTTGCATTTTTAATTTATCTAGTGGATCTTAATACCGGTATTTGAATTGTGAAATGCCTTTGGCTAAATTAAATCGAACTCTATATGAAGACGGTGTCGAAGCGCATTAATAATTTTGTTTAAATTACTCCACCGAGTTTGTTAGAAATGGGATACACCGAATGTGCTGTTTTTGGAAACATTGATGATGTCCAATCATTTCTATTCCAGATGTATAACAAGGATTCATTTTACTTCCTGGAATTATTATCAGTTGATCCAGATGACAATGGCAATTACAGGTGTGTCATTACCAATCGTCTCGGTACTGCTGAAGTCAGTGCAGAACTGGAGGTGTTCTGTGAGTATTACATATTAATAATTGCTATGTTAGTTCGTCTTCGATCCAGACTGTCTTATGTTGGGCATAATTTACTTTATCAGTATTCCGTACATCAACTTTAGATTTGTACTGAGATAATAAGGATCCAGCTGTCTAACTATTTGCAGTTCATTAGCTTGTTGCATTAGCGTGTTTTATTTGCAGATAATCTCCTATATTTGACATTGGATAAAAAGGACGTTACAAAATAACGTCTTTCCTTATGCATATTTCGTCGCCAGTTCTGTTTATTTATCTTTTGGTCCTGCTGTAATTCTGTTTCTTCTATGTGATTAAACGCATTCCAGAATTTAAAACAATCTACTGACATTTGTTACTTTCTAATTTTTGCGTGCAAAACGATGTTCCACTGTCTTCAAACAGGTAAGCCCAAACCTCGGACACTTTCCTCATTTTCATCCCGGGTGGAGCCTTCCTTTGATAAAGAGCTGACCGACGCCACCACAACAGAAGGCTCAACGCTCAAACTAGAATGCCTCCTCAAAGGTAGATTTAGTTTTTTTTCTCCATTCATTATGCAACCAGTGTTTGTTTTTTTTGACAACTTTTCCGTTTTAGTTGGCCCGCAGAATGGGCATTTTATTAATTTTGTTTAAATATGTACCCGTTTTTCCCCTTCTGATCTACTGACCGACCAGTCAGCTGTTCACGCACTTGTGGACTCCGGTGCAGTGCAACGGTGCAGTGGGTTAGAACACTGTGCTGCAAACCTCTAGGTTGTCGGTTCGAATCTGACTCATAGCCATGTGTATGAGATGTGTTTTTCTCTGCCATACATCTTGGGAGGGACCAGCGCATAAGTTAAACAGCTCAACTCACACACACACACACACACACCGAGATTTGTTTGATATAATCTGTGCTGAATGAATCCCATTTTCAGGTCATCCAAAGCCTTTTGTTCAGTGGTACTTTAATGGTAAAATACTGCGTAGGTCACACGGAGCCAGGGAGGCGTTTGATGACGCCAGAGCAACATTAACGATAAAGAACGTGTGCCAGAAACATGCTGGCCGATATGAGTGTCAGGCTAGTAATATTCTGGGGGAAGTTAAGACAACGTGTGCCATTACAGTTCGAGGTTAGTTGTATTTGATACAGGTGTACATTTTCCATACATGTAAGACCATGTAAACGTATACATGTATGTACATGTGTGTATACCTGCACAGACACACACACACACACACACACACAATTAGGTACCCACATTTACAGATTCTCAGATATTTTCCACACATCAAAATATTTGTATACACATTCACATTTGCACCTTCACACTTGCATAAATTAGGCCATATTTCACATAAAATATTATGTAACATTATGTAACGTTATATTAATAAAATATTATGTAACATTATATTAATGCTAAATTTCCATAGCTATTATATCCTATCAGCTCCATCTTCCACCTCGCCTTCTGTTGAAATGAAAGGCGCTTCTCTGGATCAGAAAGAGGCAAAAGAGCAGCCGTCAGAAATGCTGATGAATAATGAATCAGGATCAACAGAGGATGGGGATAGTTTGCATGAAGGGAAACGAACAGTTTTAGAAAGCACCAGAAAAAAGGAAACAGTTGAAGCTGCTGGGGTTAAGGAGGGAACTTCGCAAAAAGAAAGTTCTGTGCAAAAGGGGGTTCGCGGCGAAGAAGAACAACGAGCGGGTAACGCCGAGCAGGGACCACTGAACAGAGAAGTCAGAGCAGCTAAGAAGGATAAAGCGCCACCTACAGGTGAAATAGAACCAAAAGAGAAGAGGCGCAGAGAAGCGAGTGTAGAAAAAAAAAGTTGGGATACAGTCGTGGGTGAAATCATAGGAGGAAAAGAGGAGCACCAAATGGAAAAAACGAAAGGAAAAGATTCTGCAGCAATCATTCGGGAGGAGCTGAGTGAGAAAGACGAAAAGTTGACTCGAGGAAGTCAACGGCCAGCCATTGAGGAAAATCAGTTAACAGAACCACAGGATACGGTGATTGGTGAAAATGTTCAGTTGGCAAAAAAAGATCAGCCACCAGAAGAAAGGCAGAGAGTGACCCCAGGAAAGGAACAGCTGACTGAAGAAAGGGTGCAGCTGACTGAAGAAAAGGAACAGCTGACCGAAGAAAAGGAACCGGTGACTGAAGAAAAGGAACAGCTGACCAAAGAAAAGGAACCGCTGACCGAAGAAAAGGAACAGTTGACCGAAGAAAAGGAACAGTTGACCAAGGAAAAGGAACAGCTGACCAAAGAAAATGAACAGCTGACCAAAGAAAATGAACAGCTGACCAAAGAAAAGGAACAGCTGACTAAAGAAAAAGAGCAGCTATCTGTAGGGAAAGAGTGTCTGACTAAAGAGAGTGAGCACCAAATAGAAGAAAAAGATCAGTCATCTAAAGAAAAAGACCAAATGACTGAAGTAAAGTATCCATCAGCTGAAGAAACCAAAACGTTCAGAGACGTAAAGGATCAGCCGACTGAAGAAAGTGTTCAGTCATCATCAGAAGAAACCAAGTTGCTGACAAAAGAAAAACTCACAGAAGAAGAAAAACAGATCGAGGAAAAACTGAAATTGTCTGAAGAAACGGAGTTATCACGTGTTGACAATGAAACACTGACTATGAAGAAAGAACAATTAATAACAAGTGGAGAACCATCGGTTCCCGAAACTGAGATCCTGGCTTCAAACGAGAAACCATTTGCAGCCAAAAATGAATCCGTGACTGACAAAAAAGAGTACAACGAGCCATCACCTGTAAAGTTACCATATGATGCCATTGATAACGAGCTAGTAATGGCTGCATCCGAGTCTAGTCGGCATGAAGAAGAAGAGCCTTTCAGTTCAAAATCGACAACGTATGCAGCAACTGATTCGGCCAGAAATCTGCCCGAAACGGTCATAACACACGGAGTTCTTGAGGATACGGTGATTAGCGTCAACAAGCCATTACAGAACAAAACCGTGAAGGTAGGAGATGCTGCCATATTGGAGTGTCAGATTTGGGGTTTGTCCGCGGTTGCTATGGCAACGGGCAGTCAGTCCGAGCCGAGCGTTAGTTGGACGAAGGATGACCATGAGTTAGTGCCATCTGACAGTCTGAAGATGGAGGTTTCTGGCGATCGAGCTTGGATAGAAATGAAGAACACTAGAAAGGGGGATGGTGGAGAGTACATGTGCGTGGTACGACGCGGTACTGTCAAGGTGTGGACGTCTTGTGTCCTGACTGTGGATGCAGGTGGGGGTGAGTGCTTATCGGAATGGTTATTTCCGCCCATCGGTAAGACCGAGTCGGCGCTAGCGGATTGATAAAGATGTTGAAATATTAGCCGATTGATATATTTAATTTTTGTGCTTAAAATTCTGCCCTTCACCCGGTTTATGACCAATTCAGCTAAAAGTAGAAAGTAGATGACCGGTTCAATCCCTCATGAAATATAATTACAAATACATTTACTAAACCTCTAATAATTTCTATAATCCTGAAGAATGAAGAATATTTGTTGGAATAAAGTATGATAGGATGGTAGTATAATTACCTCCGTTTTATAATCAAAATGAGATGAAAACTAATCCAGTTTTGAGAATAAATATCTTACCAAAATTGTTTTGTACATTTCAAAGAAAATGCCGCTGCCAAACCTGCAGATAAGGATGATGACCTTGTTTCCATGACGACAGGACAGCCACCATCGTTCTCGAAGGGCCTGCATGACCTGGAGGTCAGTGATGGTGACTGGGTGGAGTTAGAGGTCGAGGTCAAAGGTGAGCCTGGGCTATGGGCGCGTTCATCTGCTAGACGACTGGTGATACGATAAGTAGAGTAGGTTGCGCGTGGATTAAAAGATGTACGTTAAACTAGGAACTTTCTCCTTACGCAGGTGACAAGCCAATACAGGTGTGCTGGCTTCATGGCAGTCGGGACGTTAAAGACGATGACAAGGTGTACCAACTCGTCACCGAAGGTGACGTCCACAAGTTGATTATAAGAGATGCTTTCCCGGAAGACACTGGCAGATATATCTGTGAGGTGTACAACAAGTTTGGTGATGATGAAACGTCTTGTGTGCTCACGATTAAAGGTAATTGGCGTTCTATTATTTATTAATCAGCACACATTCTCATCTGATTATCATTTTAGACAGCCCTAATTAGCTTTATTTGTTACCACCGGGCCAATTATCAAGGTAAGTAATCATGTTTATAGTAAAAGATTACGCTATGGCTTTCAGCATGTCCTTGTAATGATTCTTAACGAGCATTTGTAGCCATTCATATTGTGAGAAGCCATCCTTTTGTCTGTTATTATTGTAATCTTCAGAAGAGATGCTTGTTTATGTTTACCATCGATTTCGAGCTTAATCGAGACACCAGACCTGGAAATTAACAATAAGCCGATGACACACGAACAAATAATGTTTTAGTTTTGGTAAAGGTGGCAGCACTTACCGGATACGTTGTTATCAGCTGCCACTAGATGTCAGCGCTGTCTGTTCAGTTGGCCTAATCTGGTCTCTCCAGTGAGATTATCCGACCCAGCTTATAGATAACTACGTTCATTAAATAAACTAGGGCTGTTGTGGACACTGGCAGCGTGTTGAAACAAACGCACTGTTTATGTTGGTATATGAGATAAAGGTTTATTGGATACTGTGAAATGAAACTTGTCGCAGGCTGTCTGTCTGTGGACTATTTTACAAGTGAATAGGTATTAAAGTGCAAATTATTATCACTTACTGGCTCCATTGATAAATGAATACTAGAACCGAGTATTTTGTAGAGCTTACAATAGTAGTAGTGGCAGCAGCGGATAATTTTACAATGAGGATGTTGATAATAATGATGCTATTAATTATATGCCAATAAACGTGTTGCTCCCAATTTTGTCATTGCTCTTTCAGTTATTATCTGTTGCTGTTTTGTGTTGTTTTATAGATATTTTTGGCCTCTTTTTATGGGTTTCCTTTGTGTTTGGTTTTTAGACAAACTATTAGAGAGTGGTATGTTTTATGTGTGCGAGAGTGTGTGTGTGTGTGTGTGTGTGTACATGTGTGTGTGGATTGTTGTTTTATTACAAAAGTAATTACTGATTCATTGATTAGATTATGTTGCTTTTTCTCGGGAAGTCATCACGTAACTATTTTGGTGGAGGATAATAATAAAAATAATAATAATAATAATAATATTGTTTACTTGGAATTCTTTTGCTGGCTCCGAGTAGTTTTATGTGGGACATATAGACATGACTTCTTGATAACTGTGCTATTTGTTGACTCTTGTTTCGGCCGGAATTTAACCTAACATCGCGTCCTATTTATAAACGGGCCAGTCCCCCCTTTCGTTGGTCATACAAGGTCATTGTTTCGTCCATTGCAGAGCCACACGGAGAGGGCACCAGTCCTTTTGCAAAGCTCAGCAGAAGGAAGCACGACCAACAGTCTGTCGTAGAACATGCCCTGGGACAGCATTCTGGGGTGCCTCATACCCTGGGCCAGCGTGTTGAGGGACAGCACGCCGAGCTCTTAACCATCGAAGGAGACGACTGAGAAACTGTCTGCAAATAAACTAGAACCGAATGCTGACAAGAAACAGGTCCAGGCGTCGCAGGAGGTCACCAAAGTTAGCGCAATAAAGCATGGGAATTTGGCCGAATCACCGTTTGTGAGGGCGAAGAAGACGCTTGGATCCGATGTGTCCAAGGCAGTGAGAACGGACAACACCCCTCGGGCGAATACTGGTGTGAAGACAGGATCACGGTTTGCCAGATCGAAACAGATGTTTGAGTCGCCAAAGGCAACAAAGTTGGAGAAGAAAGTGGAACTGCCAGTCAGGAAACTGAGGCACAAGTTTGAGTTCACGGAGGTGAAAAGTAAACCAGTCCAGACACAAGCCGAACATCTGTGGAAGAAGACCCCAAAGACTGTGAACACGACAGAGGATAAGTCGAGCAAACAAGAGATAAAGAGGAAGTATGAGTCGTGTATAAATGGTAATGACTCTTTTGTTAGTGACAAGGAGTCATTAGTGGAAGTGGACGGAACATCGGGAAATATTTCTGAGTCATCAGTCAATTTGGTGGAGCCAGTAGTTGTTTGCAGATCATCGACATTGACAGTCTCGGAATCATCGTGTGTTGTCAAAGAGACGCCAGCGCTGATCCCAGTAACATCAACTTGTCACATAACACCCTCTACAGAATCATCGCGTGTTGTCAAAGAGACACCAGCGCAGATCCCAGTAACATCAACTTGTCACATAACACCCTCTACAGAATCATCGCGTGTTGTCAAAGAGACAGCAGCGCAGATCCCAGTGACATCAACTCGTCACGTAACACCCTCTACAGAAAGAGTGGTGCCCACTATCACCAAGCCTGAGCCGTCAACAATAAAAGGTAGATGCGGTTGATTATTTCTTTATCAAAATGAGTGTCCTTTTTTCTATTTCTTTTCTTCTCATCCCTAATCTAACTTCTGATTTTGCACAATAATTGATTCGAGCGCAAAGCTTTTATGTTCCGTTTATGTGATGGTTTAAAAATAGCTTAAAAAGTTCGGGAACTTTTATTTATTAAATGCCTCGCGCAAAGAAAGTTTTGTTTTTGGTTTGGATCTAAATTACTTATGAAATACCAATGCTAAATAGAATTTTGTACATTTTTTTGGAAAGCGTATTGGCAAAGCGACAGGATTTTCATTATTGTTGTCATTGCTACCAGTTGTATTGGTAACCCGAGACATATTGGCTGGCTCGTGTGATATCAAATATTTATTCAGTAGTCTAACAGAGTTTTGGTGGATGCTTTTCACTTCTGAGTTAAGTAAAATGAATAGCCATGACTTTGAAGATTGCTGTCAAATCTTACCTTACCATGGCTGACTCGTAGTACCATCTCTTTGACAGTCATATGATATGACACAATGATGGATGATGTGTTTGATAGCGATGACTCGTGATGATACGTTCGATAGGGATGACTGGTGAGGATGTGTTTGATAGGGCCTACTAGTGATCATGCTAGGGATGATTAGTAACTAGTGATAGGATTAAAACGTCTTCTTTCTATCTGGCACCATTAGTCAGAAACCATAATTTCAGTGTCGCTATTTCAGATAGCATTAAATTGACGTATTTGAACACATTATTACTACATAACAATGTAAAGGAAGAAATTCCACAATTACTAATATTATCATGCTAATAATTTGATTCATTTGTAATTTGACTCATTTCTTAATTATATATTTTTTGGCGATAATTGACACAACACCATAATTTGACTGTCCTGACATCGGAATGAACGAGGTTCTGTATCACACAGTTATTTGTGGCTTTTCGGTTTAACTATCGTGATCTTTTTGTAAGTTTTTATATTTCTGTTAAAAGAGCTGCTTGTCTTTATTGACTAAGGCGTTTTGATAGTTTTATAGTATTTATAGCGTGTTGCGTTATATGAAGTTTGTCTACCGGCTAGAGGTCACTCATGATATAATAGTTGTATGACAATCGCTTGGAGACAGTAGGCTGAGATGCTATCAGGAATGGTTTACACAGCTAATAGCTGTCGATAATGACGATGATGGATAGGGCATTATCTGTGGAATGTACAGTGAATGGGCAGAGTTAAGGCCTGACCTCGGTCAACCAGTAATAATATCCGATGCTCAGTGCCTGCTTCCATGTCTGCCTGTACTGCCACACTGAACTGTAACTCCGCTAATAAAATACACATATCAGTATCACTGTCTCTAGTATAGTAAATTATTGTCTTCTTTGTTATATATATATATATATATATATATATATATATATAGAGAGAGAGAGAGAGAAAGACAGTGAGCGAGTGATGATGATGATGATGATGATTGATGTTTTACGGCCACTTTTGTGCACATGGTAGGCTAAATGGGCAGAGCGACCTCCAAAGGTAAAAAGATGAAACGCCCTTCGTATATGTCCATGCGAGATTCGAACACGGGCGGTAGTCATCTGTGATCCAATACGCTACCGTTAGATCACGGAGGCGCCCTGAATGAGTGAGTGAGTGAGTGAGTTAGTGATCATTATGTAAATCAGCTGTACTAATAATATGTCTGGGACATTTGACTAAGGGACTATATAAACTACTACCCCCCCCCTGGAAAGGAGATGGTCACACTATTTTACTGAACGATGAAACATTTCACAAATACAGATTTAATCACATGACCTTAACTCTGGTTTGGTTTTGTTGTTCGGTGAGAATCCACAGGCTGTCGCTTAATCAGCACAGCCTCTATGTTGGAGTGGTTGAGAAACTCCTCCCCCACCACTCACAGGGGAGCAGTACGGAAAGAGGGAGGTTTTACGTCCTCAGAGTTTTTTTAACGTCCCCCTTTATTTTAAATAATTCAGTGGAGACGGCAGCGCCATTTAACGTGGTCAGCCACCCACGATGTAGTGAGCCGAGAAATTAAATTTTCACGGTCTTACTGTAACACACGCACACACATACGCACACGCACACACACACACACGATTTCATAAATTTCATGACAGTTTTAGGGATTTCTTCCAAAGTTTGAAATTCACATAACATGTAAGTGTTGTGTATATAACGGCTGGAGAGGTAACTAATTATATTGTTGTCGGTGACAGCGTAAATCATATTTGTAATATTATTAATATTGTGCTTGGGGCATAAAAATACCGTAGGTGGGTCTCCGCTATGCTTTGTTTTTATGTGTTTTCTATTATTGTGGCTAACTCCTTTGATGTGCAATTGAACCAGCATATTGGTGGCATTTATCGCGTGTTTACACTTTAACCTTATTATATAAGCGCAGTGTATAATTAGCCCAGTAGGGGATGGGTCATATTTATTACAACAGGTGTCAGTTAACGATTACGGTAGATCTTCTAGATGTATGTTATTACCTGCTAGTTACTCTACATCACAGGCGGGCCAGTTAACCTTTCATCGAGAGAGAGAGAGAGAGAGAGAGGAAACACCATATGAGAAGTTATTGTGTGATAAATGTTTGTTGTAAACAAAGACTAGGAAGTTCAAGGCTCTCTCTCTCTCTCTCTTTCTCTGTGTGTCTGTCTGTCTGTCTCTCTCTCTGTCTTCTGTCTGTCTTCTCTCTCTCTCTCTCTCTCTCTCTCTCTCTCTCTCTCACACACACACACACACGTCACACACACACTTCCCCCTCTCTTCTCTCTATCTCACTTCACCCCCTCTCTGTCTCTCTCTTCTGTCTGTCTGCCTGCCTGCCCTCTGTCTGCATGCCTGCCTCTGTCTGTCTGTCTGTCTTTCTCGGTGTTTGACGGTTTCTACATATAGTAGTAGTGGTAGTAGTAGCAGCAGTAGCAGCAGTACCAGTAGTATTAGTAGTAGTAATAGTAAAAGGTCTTATGAAGTTAAACAAAACACTCACTCACTAACCTCCCTTTATCGCCTCGCGCGCGCCCTGTTAGTGTTGACATTTAATTGTATTCAATACTACCCATTACAATTACAGCCATTGTCATCGTGTTATAGCATTTGATTGGACAGACATCATATTGGGGGTGGTAGGTGAGGGTGAGTGACAATAATAATAATAATAATAATAAGTTCATATATCAGCCGTCCATTTCGTCGCCTTAGCTTATCATCGTATTAAACATATCCGCACCTATTAGTATTAGGCCACGGTTAGCCTCGCCTTCCGAACGCCTCTCGGCCATAAAGCTCTTGACTAAGTGAGAGCCCGATGTCCTACGGTGTAGAGGCCTCCTCTCTCCATATATCTATCTATATGTCACGGTGAAGTGTTTGTTGTGTGAGTGGGATGGACCCGGCTTTAGTGGCTCAGAGAAGGAGAGAGTCTCTGGTTGGTTTTGTGTCTGTTATAACTAGGGTATAAGTAGGTGTAAGTGAGGGAGATGATCGGTGCAAGTAATCGGTTCGTGTTCGTTTTTGTCTCAGAGTGTGTTGTATGTGTTTTAAATGGACTATAATGGTGATGATGATGCTGTTGATGATGATGATGATGATGATGATGATGTATGTGAAGCGGTGAGTTGTAGGTCCGTTAATAATCCTCTTAATACGCACTCTATCTGTTGATCGTATTTATAATACATATTAATAACGGATTTCGTGTAAATTATTGGGATTGTTGTAGACATTTTATGCTGTTTTTGTTATTATTAATGTTGTTGTTCTTGTTGTTGTTGTTGTTGTTGTTGTTAATGTATATATAGGTTCCAAGTGTGTGTGTGCATCTATGTGTGTGCATGCATGCGTGCGTGTGTTAGACAGACATACAGACAGATAGACAGACAGACAGACAGACAGAGTACCAACTACTATTCAATGTTATCACCTTGGATAAGTGAGTGAGTCAGTTAGTGAGTGAGTAGTGTTTTGTTGATTCTTTGTGACTTGTACAGGCACAGATGTGTGTGTGTGTGTGTGTGGGGGGGTATGATGTCAATATCCATTTAGTTGTTATGGCGATTTTGTTAGGCGACCAAGGTTTGAACTAATTGAATACTAATTGGTCACATTAAAAAGCTCTTTTGAACAGGCTTTAAGTAGGAAAAGAGCTCTTCATAAGCCCAGTATAATACTACTACTACTACTAATAATAATAGATGTCATCTGGATTTATACAGGCGCTGGAATGAACTAATCTCAGACCAAATTTCTGTTGGATATAAATTGCATTGTGTTAGGAAGATTTGTGACTCTTCTGATTGAGGAATTGTATTGTCGGTTTATTCGTAATAACCTTCGCTTACCTGTTTATTTAACACCACCACATATTATATCCGGAACCGATCGATTTAAACTGGACCTCTCCTTCGTATGGCCGCTTAGAATTTGTTTCCGGATCAGGTATGACCTCGGAGTGGTAAAACCGCGTTGGTAGATGAGACGATAGTAAGAGACACTTGAGGTATATAAGTTATAATGGGATTGAAACCCTCACCTCTGATCCCGGAGGGTTAAATCACCGTGAAACTACTGCCTAACTAATCTAAAGAGACGTACCACTATGAAAATATTTTAAATCTGGAAATCTAAAAACACACCTGTTCAAGGTCGATTATCTTTTAAATCACTACAGGATTATTTGCGGTATTATTATATTACATATCATTTGTACAGCGCCTTTGAATGACTTCCGCTAGTAAGGGCACTTTATTAAATATACATTATTATTATTAAATCGAGAAGTGTTGAATTTGGGATGAAATAGCTTTAACTGCTGAACTGGTATTAATACTAAGCTAGAAGAACTGTTTTCCTTCAAAAATGCCATTTTGGGAACAGCTAATTCGATCTGTCACAGAGCGAGATCGGCATTATTTGTTTATTGTGAAGTACCGAACATCAGTTATTAGTCTTTGCTTATTTTGAACGAAGTTAGGCTTTTATTCGCTAACCCGATGATGAATGGTGCCTCCGCGGTTTAACTGGTTGCGCGTTGGACCACAGATCACTACCAGCTGAGTTCAAATCTCGGCGTGGCTATAGTTGAAGGTTGTTTCATCTTCGACTTCGCTTCATTAACTTTGGAGGTCGCTCGGCCCGTTTAGCCTACCACGTGCACAAACGTGGCCGTAAAACATCAATCCATCATCATCATCACCGTCACTGACGTGATGAATAAAATATGTGTTGTATGTGTTAGCCTGCTTGTGTTTACACCCAAAAAGATGTATTTATTAATATTGGCATTATGTCTTGCCTTCCCTTATAGTCATTATTCATAACACGAATCCAGTTATCTCTGGACTTTTTGGTCTTACGCCATTTATCACTTACGTGCCAACGACGTATAGCGTTGTACCGAGAGTGGATATATTTAGATTACTGTATTTCATTAAAGCATCAATGTATTAACTAGCGATACGACAAGGGTCATATTTGTTTGCCCCCTTCCCCAAAAAAGGGACAAATTATGTATAATCCCTAGGGCATTGTGAATTCCACTGAGAGATGGAAGACATATGTCTATCGAGAAGCAAATATGTCTGTCAATTAGAATTCCATTCTTTGGCTGTGTAATGTTATGGTAATGTATGTTGGGTCTCTGATGGGCATAATTTAATATATATAGTATATATATATATATATATATATATATATATATATATATATATATATATATATGAGTTAGTGTGTGACAGATATCTGAAAATGATTCACGTTATAATTTATTGTTGGAAGAGTTGTTAATTATTTAATGGATCAGGATTGTTACACAGTGTGAATCATTAAGTTCTATCATTCTGCATACTACAGTGACAAGACTCTTAATGTGAACGTATGAAGATGTTTTTGTTGGTCACTTTGACCCTCTTCCGATTGTTGAAGATGTTATCGAGGGTTATCTTTGGATGCGTATTATTTGCACATATCTCATGGAGTCTGTTTAGCCAGTGAGGTCTTTTCAACCGGGTTAACTTCAAGGTGGGTATGTTGGTGTTCAGGTTTGGGTAGAAGTGTATTTAATGTTATGTATTAATATGGATATCTGGGCGTTTAATTTCATACCAGTTTCTGTTCTGTGTCGATGGTCTGAGCATTTGTTGAACAGTTGCTATATAACAAACAATACAACATGCACCTGAGTTGGTAAAATATTTGATGTACCTTTAGCATAATTATAATTGCTATTATTGTTATTATTATTATTATTATTATTTATTCAGTATTAGCCATGACATTACTATTCAATTTCAAGCTGATGCTAGCAGTCCTATACTTTATTCTCTCCCCCAGCAATACAAAGTGTCACTGTTTGAGCATGGTGCTTTCTCTTACACATTAATTACCATTCACTTCCGGTGCTTTAGTAGGCTAAAATATGTGGACGGTGAGGGAACCTCCATGGCCTAACTGGTACTGTGGTTGGTCACCGATCGATAGCACCTGGGTTTAAACCTCAGGCTGACTATGTCGGAAGGTTGTTTCATCCATCGCTTCACCCCAAAACTGGCAAAAATGGCATTAAAACAGCAGCATCTACGTTTGAACACGGAAAGTGAACGAAGTCACTAGAAACTTGTAGTGCTTGTCTGACAGATTGAACCTGATCACCTCTTGTTAATTGTCTGGGAACTACGTTTACCAAGAAAAGATTCTTTAGCTCTACCTGCAGTATTATGCATTCCATTTACATTGTGGTTAAACGTATTTTCGAATGTTGCTGAATCAGTCTGCATTGAACACTCTTGAGCGGCTGAAACCTTAGCACGATCACACAAGTTTTCATGGGAAGCGTGGCGAGTGATGAGCGAAATAGCATTTTATCTAGTTTAGCTTGGACTCGTATCCCTTTAGTTTTGCTATTAATAATCCGTAATCTGTCCATATTTATCATCTTTAAATGTTAATTATTTAGTGTTTTGATGCCGTACATGGCTCAGAACGGATGATTTCCACGAAGACTCTCGCCCCCCGTCTAGAGCGAACTCGGTTTGTGGCTTGCATTCCGCAGTGCGCAGCGCTCGCTACAAGCTTCGGCATTTGTGCAGTAAATCACTGGTAGTTGTTGTGTTGAACAGTCGGATTAAAATATTCTTTTACCAATGGTCAAATCACAGAGGTCACAAAGGGTTTCACGTGTGAATAATTGGTGAATAATTACAGTTGCCAACTTGATGAGTTTTTTTTTCAATAACAATTTCAACATACATATTTTGTCAGCAAATCTGGATTTATTTGCTGTTATTTATGTTGTGTAAGAAGGGCGCCTCTGTGGTCTAGCAGTAGCGTATTGGACCACAGATCACTACCACCCATGTTCGAATCTCGGCGTGGGCATATCCGAAGGTTCTTTCATCTTCGACTTGCTTCATTACATTTGGAGGTCGCTCGGCCCATTTAGCCTACAGCGTGCGCAAAAGTGGCCGTAAAACATCAATCATCATCATCACATTATGTATACTGATGACACACAGCTGTATATATATCACTGGATCCTGACAATTAGTTAAATTTCTAAACTCTTCTTGAAGAATTTAGAACATTGTATTGCCGATATTCGGCTATGGATGACTCAAAATCTTCTAAAACTAAATGATAATAAAACAAATATTTTATATTTGGCATCACCACATTGTGTTAAATCCCTAAACACACCAACATTACAGATGGGTATATCTTCGATTACCCCTAATGGGTCAGTAAAAAATCTAGGGGTTATTTTTGACATCCACTGTTTAAAAGCATTCTTGACACAAGAATCACTTGTAACTGTAGTCCATGCCTTTGTTACATCTCGTATAGACTATTGTAACTCCCTGTTATATGGTATATCTGATTATAACATTAATCGCCTTCAGCGAATTCAGAATAGTGCAGCTCGCATTGTAACAAATACTTGAAAATATGATCATATCACCCCAATTCTTCAAAACTACATTGGCTACCTGTTAGACAGCGTATCCATTTCAAGATTTTGTTAATAACTTATAAATCTATTAATGATATAATGCCAGAATACCTGTGTGAACTGGTTTCCATTAGAAAGGTCATCCTGAAAACTCAGGTCATCCAGTCAGTTACTATTACAGGTGCCAGTGTCTTGACTCAAATCATATGGTGATTGTGCGTTTAGTGTTGCAGCCCCCACTTTGTGGAATAGGTTGCTGGCAGATATTAGAAATGCGTCGTCTCTTGAAAAATTTAAATCTCTCTAAAAACACACCTATTTAAGGTCGCTTTCAGAGATAAATAATTATTATCTTTGAAATCATTATGTACAGGGTTTTTACAAACATATTATTTGGGGTATTATTATATTACATATTATTTGTACAGCAGCTTTGAATGGCTCCTGTTAGTGAGGGCGCTTTATTAAATATACTTTATTATTATTATGTAAGACGAAGGTTTGGTAGCATTCCGCCTTTGTCATTCGCATATTTTATGCTAGGCCTCTCATTTAACAATCATTTTAGGCAGACTTTCAGCAAAAAGTTAACTGTCTATATTTGATTCAATACGTACCTGTTGTTTAACAGTGCATTATCCGTTAATTACAATATGCGATCATTAGTACCACAAAGCCTGCCTGAAAAGATGAATTTGTTACTCGGATGGCTACTGGACAAATGAATATTCATTAACCAGGTTGGTGGGTCTGACAGAAACCATTCTAAATGACAATAATTCTGTTATTTTGCGAGAACAAGAGACTTACGTTGAAATTTACACCTCTGAGATCGTTATATTTTCCCGATAGTTAATGTCATATTGTTTGTTATTAGGAATTTAGAGTTTATTGTCGTAACACCTGACTATCAGTATGATAGCCTCTCCTTAATGCAGCTTTGGCCAGCTTCAGTGATGAAAGGAAATATTTCTTGACAAATGTTCAATTGATGGTGCATGAAACCAGTGCAAGAATTTATAAAGCATCTTAGCCTTGTTAGTTCGTTGAGTACATGGCGTTTCTGACCTATAATCTGCAGTCGGTGTCGTGGTCATGCGCTGGGCATCTGTTATTTTTAGAATATTAATGCCACAAACAACACAAGCCAGGCTGATTAATCATTAAAGTAATAATATATATCATTTGTTCCCACAGTCACGAGTCAACAACTATCACCAACTATATCAAACCAACTGCCGATGATTGAGATCATTCTGCCCGCTGACATCATCAATCCCAAACTTGGAAATCGGCAGGTCAGCGAAAACAACAACAACGCCGTGGGACCTCCGGAGCTGCGCAAGGAATTGGAAACTGGGGCGAAGCCGGAAGATCAACAGAACAGATTTGTCAGCTCTGTGACGTTCGGAACCATTGGCCACGTCGTGTCGGGAGCGCCATCATTGCCGGGAACATCGACGATAGAGATTGTGCCATCTGTCAGTACGAGTGGACGGGAAGTGGTCGAGCCTGTGGGCGGTGATAGAATAATTGTCGGATCTCAGTCTGCTGGTCACGATATAAAAAGCCCCGCCAGCACCGGCGGATATCGCACAGACTTTGAATCTACAAGTGGTGAGCCTCCAAAACATGAAGTGACGTCGCTCGTTATCAGATCGAACAGTTCATTGCCGGCATATAAAGCAATTGACTTCACAATAGACCTGGCAGCCAATCAGGTGATTAATGTAACACCAGAAAGGAATTATCAAGCATCCGCAAGTGGAAGTGAATTCTCATTGGTTAATGCTCAGGGCATCGCTGTTGTAGGGCAGCCAATAAGAGCTGCGGATAGATCGATCGATCAGGAACCTGAAGTTAAGCCAACAGCTTCCAATGAAGTGTCGGTAAAGAAGCTAGACATCTGCCAAGTGGCTGTTGCTCAAGAGACTTCATTTTCAAATCAGCCATTCACTGCTGTGGATACACTAACGTCACAGGACGATACAGATTCAAAGACGGTGGTCAGTTGTGTACATGGGGACACAAACGTGACAAATCAGGAAATTCACTTTGACGCATCATCTGACAACAGTAGTGACATGAAGTCAAGTAATTTCTCGGATGTACGCAGCCGGTTTGAAAGATCACGAATGCAGGACAGGCCAAAAGGCGAACTGCAAGATAAACATGTCACAACACAATGGAAGTCCCCCGTTGCGCAAGATAACTTGGTGGGCGATTCAAATAAGCCGACCTTTGTGCGACGACCAAAATCACTGAACGTCAATGAGGGGAGTTCTGCCATTTTTATAGTTCAGGTCAACGGTCAGCCAATGCCTACAGTCCAGTGGCAGAGAAATGGAACCATGTTGACTGAAAATGAAAGATTTAAGGTAGGATTTGTCTTTGTTTGTTTGTTCTTTCAACAAAAAAAAGCTTAGCGCAGGATATGATAAATATTAGATATACAGGAAAATGTCTTACAAAACAAGGATTTTTAATGCGCTATTCTTGGAGAATATGACTGTTTGTATGAATATATCCTTAAAATTAAAAATTAAATGAATTCATCAGTTTGTACGATTATGACATTAGGTGATTTACTTGCATTGTGACCATTATGTTGAGGCAAAATTATATAATTGTTTCAGAATGAGAAGGCACAATCATGTTTTGTAACAAATCTGAACAGTTCCGTTATAAATGGTGGTTTCCAAATGGAGATATTTATTTATTAAGTGATAAGGAATCTTCTAGGTCTAGATATTATGTGTGCCATTAAAATTAATGCACGTTGGACCACAGATCACACCACCCGTGTTCGAATCTTGAGGTGGGCATATCTGAAGGGTGTTTCATCTTTGACCTTGCTTCATTACCTTTGGAGGTCGCTCGGCCCATTTAGCCTACCATGTGTACAGAAGTGGCCATAAAACATCAATCATCACCATCATCATAAAAATTAAAAATTCATCTAAGTTCTCAATGTTAAATAAACCCAGCGTACGTGGCCAGTGCAGGTGACAAATAGTGGTAACTGATTACGCGATAGGTTGAGCACGGTGTCAAAGCCGATCCCAGTCATCCGTCATGTTGCAGTGCATGTGTATGTGATTTCATTAGACTTTTGGCTCGATGTTGCAAATTGACCATTTCGCAATAGGCACTTCTTAAATGCAAAACGGAGCATAGAAATAAGTCTTCACCACGTAGCCGACTGTAAACATCAGAAAAGACGGTTAACCATTTCTTCTGTGGTGTAATAATGAAAGAAACGTCTCAGATAAGGGGGGTACCGTAGAAGCAGTGTCTAAGATAGCTACCCTTCTGCTGACCATTTATGAAGAGCAGTTTTAGCAATTGGGTAGATGGGATCATGCTGTGACTAAGTTAGAAGTGTCCGAATGAGGATTTTAATTCCTGAAAATAGCCCAGAATACCTCAAGACGCACGATAAAGCACTAAAGAACCTTTGATTTATGAGGCCTAGATGCACCTCGATCCTCAGCCTATTATTAGGCTATACCCTGCTCTTTTGGCCATTTGTGGATAAAAAGACAGGCATTAGGAGAGTGTTACCTTTAGGTGAATTTGTGAGTCAGAAATTAGGTTTTAACAATGCAGCCAATTCAGGTCTATAGCACCCGGGCTATGTCAGAAGGCTGTTTCATCTTTCGCTTCATTACCTTTGGAGGTCGCTGGGCCTATTTAGGCTACCTTGTGCACAAAAGTGGCCATAAAACAGCAATATTTATATTAATTAGAAACATTTAAATATTAAGTATTTGGGACGTTATGACGAAGTGTCAATAAAGCAGTTACTGTTAGTTTATAGATTAATGTATTAATTTTTATGTAGTCTGTCATATATTATAATTGTTTAATATGATACCTATCTGTGGCCACAGCTATATTATTCCCATCAAAACATATTACTTAATATCATTTTAGTGCCACTAAATATAGTTTGTTTTGCAATGAACTTACCTCGTCTGGTTACAATAAAAATGATATCTATTTCCAATTTGTATATTATTTATTACTGTTTATATTTCACATAGAACATAGTTGTCGAATACGTACAAATTGGGGGACCTGTGTAGCTACTTAAAGCTGTCTTCCCACAGGTGACAGCTCCCAGTTGTGAATGTTATAACAGTGTATTATAGGATGATGATTGGTTGATGTTTTATGGCCACTTTTGTGCACCAGGTAGGCTAGATGGGCCGAGCGACCTCCAAAGGTAACGAAGCGAAGTCAAAGATGAAACACCCTTCGGATATGCCGAGATTCGAACTCAGGCGGTAGTGATCTGTGGTCCAATGCGCCACCAACTGGACCATGGAGGCGCCCCCGCGTGTGCTATAGGAGAACTGTTAAATATAGTTTATAACATAATTTAGATACATTACTGGATCCATTTACTCCCTTGATTAAAGTTGCCACTGAGTCTCGGTTGTGGATTAAAAACAGTTTGGAATTTGTATCATTTTATAAGGGGCGCCTCCGTGGTCTAGCTAGTAGCGCGTTGGACCACAGAACAGTACCACCTGAGTTCGAATCTCGGCTTTGGCATATCTGAAGGGTGTTTCATCTTTGACTTGGCTTCATTATATTTAGCCTAAAATGTGCTCACAAGTGGCCTTAAAACATTAATCATCATCATCGTATCATTTTATAAATGAACTGTGCCATTATTCTTTAGTCATAAATATAACCAGTGAGCATTAATAGCCCTGTCTTTCGGTCTGCTGTGTTGTTTTAACTTATTTATGGCCATTGCCATGTCAAGTATTATGCCACCCACAAATTCATTAATTTCGTTGAGTGCTTTCTTCTCGGCAGTTCAGTCAGTCGGAGGACACCCACACCTTTGAAATTGGCCACGTCCAATCCTCCGACGCAGGACGATACACGTGTGTGGTCTCGAACCCAGAGGGTGCCGAGAAGTGCTCCGTTAGTCTTGTTGTGAAACAGATAGAGAACACCGATGTGACGGACTTCAGGGGCCTGCTGAAGGCGAGGTAAGTTATGAATATGTTGGTGCGATGAGTCATAGGTTTGTCAAAGGTATGCCTGCCCGATGTCGTATCTGTTTACTGATTGTCAGAGCCAACTGCTGTCAGTCCTTTGTTATGCTCTGTCTACGGTTTTTAGCATAAGCTAGCCGTGTCATGCTTCTGTGCTACATTTAGAAAACAAGAGCTACGCATCATCTTCATTATAACGGAGTTGAAAGAGACACACTATAACTTATATATAAGACACAGCATATCAGGTGATGGAGCTCAAATATGCAGTGCCGTAGTGTAGAATCTAATGTGAAACTGCTGCGTAATATATTGGTGGAAAATACTTTGAACATACTTTCTACGGTGAATGATCGGCACACGCATAGGTCACAGACCTACTTTCCTACTTTTTGGTAGAAACCTCGTACTTTAGAGTTAGACCTGCTACTTTTCGCCATTCTCTAATTTTTGATCCATTATAAAATGTTGATCCCTCCCGTTCTGTGTATGTCAATCAGATTAAGTACAAGTACATGGGTGGGAAACTGAAGTATCTCTCTCTTTCTGAGTGAGTTGAGTGAGTGGAGTGAATTAGTGTAATAATTATGTGTCTGCTACCACGTTGCTTCGAAGTTCATATACTTTCAGAACTGTCAAGTTGATGAAGGAAGAAAACCTGTACTAAGTTTTTGTCCGCAGTGTGTCATACTTTCTCTTGCTATTCTCCTACTTTTGAGGGCTAGAAACTGCCACTTTCTTACTTTTCATGTGATCGTTTAGCCTGGGATGTGTATACCATTTCATAACTACCTTCTTCATCTGTCTGTATGTTCTCAGCGCTATATATCCTTTGATTTCTTTCCATGCTTCCTTACTGTTGCAGTTGGGCGCCTCCATGGTCTAGCGGTAGCGCGTTGGACCACAGATCACTACCGCCTGTGTTCGAATCTCGGCGTGGGCATATCCTAAGGTTGTTTTTCGTCTCTGACTGGGCCTCATTAATGACCTTTGGAGGTCGCTCGGCCCCATTTAGCCTACCTTGTGCACAAACGTGGCCGTAAACCATCAATCATCATCTTACTGTTCCAGCATTTAAATGGCAAATTAATATGATATGTTAAAAAATGGTCCGATAAAAGTGTTTGAAGAGACTACTTTCGGCTTCATATAAAGTGATTGTTAGACTGTAATTGGTTAATGCAGGGTATCCTTGTATATAGAGCTATAGCGTAGTCACCTGTCGTCAATGGCTATGCCCCTAAACTAGGTGTTTATCAAGACAGGTTTTGGTTGTATACTATCACACTCACACATGCACACACACACGTCACTCGTGGAGGGACGTATCCATGGCCTAATGGGTAGCGTGGTTGCCCACATATCAATACTACCTGCGTTCAAACTCTGATCAGCTATGTTAGAAGGGTGTTTCATCTTCCACTTTGTCTCATTACCGTTGAAGGTCAGTTGGCCCATTATACTTACCACCTGCACTAAAGTGCCCATAAAACAGCCCCATTTTAACAACTAATTCACCATTTCTGGGATCAAATCCCAATGTTACCTGTGTTTGTGAGGTGTTTCTTTAAGGGGACACCTCCTGGGCCAATCACCTGTCCCAGGTGAATTTGAGTGTTGACATTAAATTAAGGGATTAACACTCATTTTCTGAATGGTATTAAATAGTAACAGTAATTCACCAATTAAATTTAAAATGAGTAAGTTGGGGAATGATGATGATTGATGTTTTATGGCCACTTTTGTGCACATCATAGACTAAATGGGCCGAGTGACCTCCAAAGGTAATGAAGTGAAGTCGTGGATGAAACAGCTTTCAGATGTGCCCATGCCGAGGTTCGAAGTCAGATGATCCAATGTGCTACCAGTTATACCACAGAGGCACCCGAAGTGAGTGAGTGAGTGAATGAGTGAGTGAGTGCTGATGGTTGTAGACCAAACACTATCAAGTACAAATCAGTCATCAAGTGATGGTCGTATTCATTAATCAGTGGGTTGACTGGAGGTGATTTGCACAGTATAGCCTATGGGCTAGTCACACAGGGAACATATGGTCAAAGGACAACTTGCTAGGGTAACACAGCCTACAAACACAGATATGAGCCGGATTTGAGCCCACATCCTGGAGCTTTGAACCATAGTGCTCTAATCACTATTCCATCAGAATGACCTTCATAAGACAGTATAAATTATGACATATATATATATATATATATATATATATATATATATATATAATTAATGGTCAGTTGTTCTGGTGTGAGATGTGTCATCTGATAATGTGTCTTGGTAGCGCATTTGGTGGTAATTGGGTCAATTATTATACCAGAGTAAACGTAGCTCATTTGTGTTTAATTTTCCAAATCTGATGGCTGTCTAGATTGTCTGTTCTGCTTGATTTGGTGCCTAATGTTGGAACACCCCGACACCCCCACGCACACACGGACGCAGTGAGAAGAACTAGTTCACAGTTACGTTTCTTGTTCAGCTATTTCGAAAGGGGCCTCATTATGGCGTGATGTGCCGAGTAACGCGCATCCAAGGCTGAATATTTCAGTGGTAATTGTCTGATAATCAGTCAGACCGAAATTGGTCATAGTCGGGAACGGTGGTATGTATTCACACCTCGGTGAGTAAACTGTTATGGTTAATATTGTCAATTTGTATGATAGTGTACAATGATCTACGGGCAGGTGGGTCCGACTGGTCGTATAGTTTTGACGTCGTTTTAACACTCTTTAAAACGGAGTTAATTATCTGTCGTGATATATCACTCTTTGGCCTGTTTTATTGGATTGTTTCCCATTGTGGACTACAATAAGAGTACAGAGGTAACGTTCCTGTTTTGATAGTTTCATAACGGTACCGGGGGCAGACACGTTCAAGACCGTATAGGAGTGATACTCGCTCAGTGATCCAGGCTATGTGAACGGTTTGGAGAACGCGATAAGAATATATAAATAAGAACTTTTTTTAGTACACGGTGTAGTAGCTAGTATAAAAATCTGTTAACCGACCTATGTAATGGATGTTTACGGTGATCGTAACATTTACAAATATCATGATGTTTGATAACAGAACAGTGCAAATTTCTAAAACATCTTCCAGGGTATATTGTACTAAAATTGTTGCTGTTGCTAATTACATATCATGAAAGTTATCTATGATGCGTGTTGATCGGTTGCGCAGGTAATGTTCAACTAGAGGTACACGTTTTTGAACGTTTTGTTGGCCGACGGTTTAAGATGGTACTGGATCCCATTTTATAACTTTGTGGTCAGCCCGATAGCATACCGGTTACGGCATTGCACTGCAAATCTTCGGGTTGTTGGGTTCAAATCTGATTCGTAGCCGTGTTTCTTGGATGCGTCCCCTAAGTAGTGGCATCTCGGCCGTATGTCCCAGGTGTGAAATTGTTTTTCGTTTCATAACGGTGTACAGACTTAGCTTAAAACGAATTTCACACTCCGGTGAAACTCGGCTGAAATGGCTCCGATGCATTGAATATGATAAATTTTGGAAATTGGCTTTGAGTGAAGTTCGTATCTTTTCAGTTTATAACGTAGACTATTTCTTGTTTTGTCTGTATTTGTTTGTCTAAAAGACACCCCCCTCTCTCACTCTTGGCTATTGGCATTATGCTTTAACCCTCGCGAGTTTGTGGGATTGAATCTGATTTACACTCATGTTTGTGGGGCGCCTGCGTGGTCTAACCGGTAGCGCTTTGTATCACAGATCGCTACCAACGAGTTCGAATCTCGACGTGGGCATATCTGAAGGGTGTTTCATCTTTTACTTCGCTTCTTTACCTTTGGAGGTTCCTCGGCCCATTATCTTACCATGAGCACAAAAGTGACCGCAAAGCGTCAAACATCAATGATTTATACTCATGTTTGTGAGGCATTTCCTATGTGGCTCAGATGTAATCAGTAGCAGGATTTAATAACTCACTCATTCATTTACTCATTGAACTTATGGCCCACCTAGTTCAAATTCACATTCAGAATATCGTTATATATACTCACTGATTGGTCTCTGTCCCTAAATCCCAATTATAGGCACATTGATTGATGCCTCCCAATGGCACAGTTTTTGTAGCATACTCTGCTATAGATCTAAAGGTTGTGGTATTGGAGCCTAGTGTTGCATCAGTGTCTAGGGTGTTTCATCCATCATTAAAAGGTTTTTTCCTAACCATCTTCAAATTTCTCAGGAGAATACACCCTCACTACTTTATCTTTGGAGTTCCGGATATCAGGATGCACGTATTATACGTGTGTTATTATTATTATTAAAATCAGAAAAGTTAACGCATGTCATAATATACAATAGTACAATAATGATATTTAACAACCAAGTTTATGTACAAACTAATTTAAAAAAATAATATTTTTCTCCAATCATTACGTTATTTCTGACCATACCATTAGAATTAAATATAATATATATTCCTCTCATCTTGTCCAAAGGGTTACCCATTTTATCGTAGTATCAGTGATCAATTTATGAGAAGTCACTCGATTTGAACCAATACCAATATCCTGTCACCTGTTTAGTTTATTATTCCAGTTTACTGCCGGGTAACAGTTATTGTAGCACTACTATTAATGAGAATCATCTTTCTAAACTGAGATTACATTTGCATAGCAGATAATTGTTATTCTTTAACTTCCATGTCAACGTTTTATTTATTGGATTAAAATTCTGTTAATTTATTATTATGGTAAGTTGGGGAAATATTAACGAAAAAAGGAACATCTAGCAGAATAAAATGTTCACCAATTTTGTTTTAATGTTATTTTTATGATAGGAGGAGATAATATATGGAATAATGGCCAAAAAAGCGGCAAAAGAAGAGTTTAGCAGAATGCTAAGCATTAAAACACTAGATGAATATTCTCCCCCAAAAAAAACCCAACAACAATAATTCGTGTACTGTCAATTTATGGACAGTTCACATAGACATACCTAGAATACGCAGACTCCTTCATCTGGCCTTCCATCTGCTGAGAGCAATTTGAAAAGGCATGTCCGAGATAATTTTGTAATTAGTGCTAACCCAATTAAGTCCTGGGTTTTTTCCATCTATTTATATCCATTTATTGGTCTGTTAGATAAAAGCCATCCTGTTGTAACAATGGCATTATTTTATTGGCAGTATTCTGTCCACGATGTACGGTGTCTTTAAAAAAAAAATGCCGACTAACTGCTGTCAGAAGCCTCGAAGCACATTTCTGCTTGTAAGTAAACACTGATAATAACCAAAAACCAAAAGACCACTCCTCATTACAGAATGCGAAATTTGCGTCAGGAATTTAACTTTTAGTATCAATATATGGGTTATTATATATATATATATATATATATATATATATATATCGATGGTTATTGAGAATTGCGTTTTAAAGTGGATTCCTTAAAATGTATGATATTAGGGATGTTCTTCTAAAGATGAGGCGCATTTCACTTGAAATGATGACTTGTATTGTTTTCACACAAACAGGGTCAGACAAACAACGATACGCACTCTGACACACACACGCACGCACGCACATACACATACGCGCGCTCACACACACACACACACACACTTAAGTTTAGTGTGGTAATAAGAACAGTTATAATGCTTATTGTTGATCATTAGTTAATAATAAAAAAGCCAATAACGAATAAATAAACAAATTAGTGAGACCAAGAAATCCTGTAATCTAGACGAAGTTCATTTTAGAGAAAAACAACATGGCTGAGAAAATATAACACGGGGACCATTTCAAAACACAATATTTATAGATCTTATCCCTGTTGCTTTCCTTCTTAATCCCTACAAGTTTTGTAATAATATGTGTGTGTGCAGTTCAGAGATTCGTTATCTGGTTATTTACAAGTAAAGATAAGACTGCTTTAATCTGCCAGTTGACGGAAGCTAATTTTACAAGAGAACTTCCCCATTTTGTGTGCAGTTGTAATCCATTTGTGACGTTGTTATGCATGTGGCAGCTAAGTTTATGCACCGATTGGCAGAATACTGTAATTAATGCGTTGTGTATTTGAGTTTTGGGGCCGACGAAATTTGGGCGATTAATTGATTAATTCATTTAACACAACGACTGATGGATATTGATAGTGTATTCAATGCTTGAACCCTGCCCCCGTGGAGGGATAAAATACAGTAACCGTATGGTTTAGAAGCATCCCATTCCACTTAGGCCTACACCATCCTACAGGACGGGACGGGGTGGTTTGCTTCCTTTAAAGTAGACTCGCCTTAAATCGGGAAATACACTTGTCCCACCATCGTTGTTGATGTATCTTTTGCGCTTTTCTCACTCATTCCTATAAAAGTGGACGACGTTTGCACGACGTTGTACCATGTGATTGTTAATGGCCGTTGTGGAGTTGTTAGGTTGTATAGACTTGGTTACGGGCAAATGTATCTCCTTATCATCCGAAGTTCGATGAGTAACTTTTATTTTTCTGGTGTGAAGTAACCTTGAATATGGTCTGCTTGTTCCTGGATCTGTTGATCCTGAAGCTCTTTATTGCAAAGATGATTAGTTCTCTCTCTCTCTCTTTGTCTCTCTCTCTCTCTCTGTGTGTGTGTGTGTTTGTGTGTGTGAAAGAGAGATCTTTAGCAGTGTGAAATAAGGCACTGGGATAGAGAATCTTGAATCAAGAATTCATCAGGAGACTGGTTTGGTGATGAGGTGTGTAATGTCTCACCAGTATAAATGGTGCTGGTCAGTTTGGATTAGTCTCCATTTTTATACGTTGACGTTTGTATATACAACAACAAGACTCCACTTCACGCTTAAAGGTTTATAATTAATAAAGTAAACAACATTTGAAATATAATTTTAATAAACTCGCCAATATAAACATTTGCCTATATTTGACAACAATCATTCATTGCTATACACTAAAACACAGATCGAGAGACTGTCAATGTTTAGATAAGCATCATCACATGGGACAATTTAGACACCCAAGTTTCCTTTCAGGAGATTTCCTACTACAACCTGCGATCTTAAGTGAAGGGATAGGGGTTTTACTGTGATAAAAATTAGTTAATTCAGCTCGACTCAATCATTTAGCTTAAGAGCCTTCTAAGTGGTCAGACTGATGTGTAATCTTATTTTGGTTGTGTGTGTGTGTGTTTTTTGTGGTGTGTTGTGTGTGTGTGTGTGTGTGTTTGTTTGTGGGTGTGTGTGTGTGTGTGTCACATATTACATTATGTTTAATGGCGGAGTTTGAGCAAACTAATTGTAT
Organism: Paralvinella palmiformis; assembly: GCA_025642065.1. Classification (NCBI taxonomy): domain Eukaryota; kingdom Metazoa; phylum Annelida; class Polychaeta; order Terebellida; family Alvinellidae; genus Paralvinella; species Paralvinella palmiformis. The sequence goes on from JAODUP010000202.1 coordinate 1,207,194, forward strand.
GGTAAGCAGTAAATGTTGGAAAAAGATCATTTATTGGGGCATTCATATGTGTAATTATTAATACGAGTACTAAGTTGTGCATTAATCAATACGGTGTCACAGATTATTTATTTGCCGATTTTTATTGTATGTTGTAAAAAGTTGTGGCCATTGTTTTTAATGCACACACGGATTACATGCCTCCACTCTAGAGCAAAAACACTGTATTATATCATTTGTCTATGATATAGGTCTCAGGTGAAGACGTTTCATGTCATTGGTACCAAGGCGACTGCCGGCAAGCCAGCAGGAGGAGAACAGAGGGACTTCCGCAGTGTGTTAAGGCGTCACAGTGGTACGCACGAGCAGCCAAAGTTTTTGACAACTTTGCCCGATACCGTAGTCAGTGAAGGTGAAAGGGTCACTCTGCAGGTCAAGGTGATTGGCTCCCCACAGCCCAGAATCACGTGGTGCCATGATAATATGGAAATCAAGGCGAGTTTGTCATTCAGTACTACCCAACACGATGTCAAACGTTCGATGTCGTTTTTGTCAGTTCTTTTCGGCATTTCATAGTTATAAGTCATCCCATAAGTATCATGTTCACAATGTTTATAATTTTGGCTACGAATATTTCCCTGTTGATTTAAATTTAAATTAATTTAAAATCAAACACTGGATCTGCATGGGTAATGAGTATTCTGTTCCTTGCACTTTCTAATTATTATTATTATTATTATTATTTAAAGATTAACTTATTTATATGAATTCATCTTACCATTTCTACAACTGATGATAGATCTACACATCGTCAGTTTAGAAAAGTGTTATTTACTCCTGAAAGTGAAAGAGTCCGTAGAACTAAGTCAATTGATAAACTAGGTTATGATGATAATAGAAGAGATAAAAAGGAAATTGTTGTTCCTGATGCGGACCGGCCGCAGAGTGGATCAATCATCTCGGACTTCGCTCCGATAGAGATTATTAAGTGGATGTAATTTGAAGGAATGCGTTGTTTTTTTTAGTTCTTTGCCGATATCTTATTTATTGTGCCTCGAAGAGGGGAAAAAACTGAACCGAGGCAGCTGGTTTATTGATATCAGTTTATCCTCGCCATCCGCTGTTTATTGCTGACAAAGATTGTTCGATAGCCAATTTAGGTGAAATTTTTTCTCCCCATTTGGTTATAGTGCTGCTGCTGGTGGTGGTGGTGGTGGTTGTGGGTGATGGGTGGTGTGTGATAGCAGGAAGACGTTACCTTGAGTTGAAGATGCTTTATATAATAGTATCATCTATTTCTACGTTTGGTGCCTCCGTCGTCCAGCGGTAGCGTGTTGGACCACAGATCACTACCACACGTGTTCGAATCTCGGCGTGGCCATATCTGAAGGTTGTTTCATCTTTGACTTTGCTTTATTACCTTCGGAGGTCGCTCGGCCCATTTAGCCTACCATATGCACAAAAGTCCCCGTAAAACACCAATCAGCATCATCTATGTTTGGGTAGATTGTTAAACATGTAGTAAATAATTTCATATTTAATGTTGTTCAACATGACAGTCTTTGACTGTGATCTGTTTGATGCTCGTATTACGAGATGTACACGGTTCCGGCATGATGTCACAGCTCACATCATGCTCTGTTTGATAAAGTATAACTTCTGGTCTTTATTTCTCGTACTCATTTCTTTGTTGTATTAGTCAATGAAAGGTTTATTAGTTTTTAAGTTATGGACATGAGAGTATTGTTTTATTGTAATGGTTTTGAACTATTTCTTTCGGGTTAATTCACTATGTAGTTCCTGGTCGCTGAGTGAATATCAACTACTCACCCGCATTTTGCTTATGGCTAATGACTTCATTTTATGCTAGGCTCTGTATAATAATATATGAATCTATCCGGTTTGCCTGCTGTCAACAAAACTTCCCCACATTGTTTATCTGTTTTTATCTGCCAGTTATAGTTAGCTAGTTAATGGCAATCAGCTTTGTTAAATTATTTAGTCGTTTATTGCTGAATCATCCAGGAAGAACAGTGAGTGAGTGAGTGAGCAAGCGGAGTGAGTGAGTGAGTGAGTGAGTGAGCGAGCGAGCGGAGTGAGTGGAGTGAGTGAGTGAGTGAGTGAGTGAGTGAGTGAGTGAGTGAGTGAGTGAGTGAGTGAGTGAGTGAGTGAGTGAGTGAGTGAGTGAGTGAGTGAGTGCTGGTCTAACCTGGGATGTGTGTGAATGAGGGATTGTTCCCCAGAGAAAGGAAATGAGATCACATAATGGAAGCCTTCACTGAGGATCAAACATTCCACAGACACAGTCATCACTAGGATTTGATCCCATGACTTGGAACCTCGTGTCACAATGTGCTACCAATAGTCCTACAGGAATATCATGACGGATCAACTGATCCTGTCCTGTCGTATTACCTTCGGTTTCACAGTTGGATCACAGAATCCGACTACTGTACTCCACTCGATAGGAAATACGGTGATAACAGAATTTATATGGATCTCAAAATAGGTATAATAATGACAGTTGTCCTGGAGCCCATTTTCTGGAAGACTCGAAAAACCCAATTGTTTACTGTAAAAGTGACGTACAACATACCCCTTTGGAGGTCTTCTCCAAATAGCATTTGGGATGCTCCCCTAGGGAGGGAGTCGCCCATTGGCTGTATATGTCCCATATGTGACCAGCGCCAAGTTAAACAACTCAACTCAATTAAAAATAGTGCTCGCTCGCTTTCTTTCCATCCAAAGGTGTTATTATTACCTTTATGTGGGAGGCCGTGTAAGCTGATAGGCTTCGAGTATGTGGGCTAATAGCCATTAATTATCTAAAAAAATACAGTACATCAGTTGTAATTATATGGTTTGGTTGAAATGCGTTATCGGAACAATAGGATGTCAGAATATAAGGCGTACTATATCTATATTGTATGCACTAATGTTAATTTTGTTGTGGTAAGTATTTAATTAAGCGGAAGGAATATTTGAAACAGAAAGAAAGTTGGATTTATTGCCGTTGATATTTTTAAGCGAGCTTGCGAACAAACATTTATGTCCCACGTTTGTTTAGCTTTCTCCGTCACTCAGCACTGACGCTAATTTGGCAAAATTACAACGCCGTCTGGTGATGTCTGATTGTTTAAAGAGGCTGATTTATTTACCATGGCAACGCACTGCTGCAGAATGTGTCGCCAAACGTCCGATAACTAGTGTTGGTCATCAGATAACAAAGGCAAACAGTTAGGTGTAATTGGACAGCCGCTGTATTACATCACTTCCTACTTTTTCGGGCTTCCAGATGACAGCGTGGTTTGTTTGTTTGTGCGTGTGTGTGTGTGTGTGTGTGTGATGCAGGCTCATTCAACTTTGGCAGCCAGTCCATTCCAGTTAGAAAGGTCTTCGGTGGTTTTCTTCAATTTACAAATCCGTAATTGATCTGCGGTGTCATTCTGCAAGACATTTGGTGCACTAGACAGATGTATTATTTATTTATAGGAATGGATGTTTTTCTGGCTTTGACTATTGTTATGATGTGGTTAGGAATTGTGTCCTGTCGAGTAGGGAGTACATTTAATCATCATGATGTGCTGGACTTTATTTATGTGATGATCAGTATTGTACATGTTTACATTATGATTGTTTTACTCTTCCAGGAATCGCGGTACTGTAAGATGACCCACAACCCGGTTAGTCATGTGGCTGAACTCGTTATATCCGAAGCGTGTCCTGAAGATGGAGGAGTTTATCTGTGTAAGGCTGAGAGTGAGGCAGGCTACGCTGAAACTTCTTGCTCATTAAAAATCAAAGGTCAGTAGAAATGTCAAGTCCTGTCTGAAACTGAATATTTCTTTGAGTGGCGAGAACTTTTGCAATTCCTGAGGTACCATTGTAGTGAGTAACATCTGATGATTGACTTGCTGAAACAAAATCACCTTTAAGTCGGCTTCTTTCAGGTAACTCAGCTGACCTTCAACAGCCAAGTCTTGATGGACAAAGTTCACCTCTGCACGATGAACGTTGTCCAGAAGATTTGGCATCTGGCATGACTACTGAAATTAAACTGACTCGCAGTGAATCATCTGAGAGTAGGTCAGGAACCAAGCCCCGGATTCATGGTAATGAAGATGCAATGAGTCCCGATCATGTCGTCGTTGAAGAGAAATTGCAGATGTCTGGGGAAGTAAATCAGTGCAGTTCTGAACTTTCCATAAGCTGTGATGGCATTCCTGGTGAAGAAGCAACCCCGATGGTGAAAGGCACTGTAGCTAATTTGTCACAATCTGCTGGTGAGTCAGAGGAGTCCTGTTTCACAGGTGAAGAACCACCAATGATTATGAATTTGTTGCCTCAGAGTCTCAACATTCTTATAGGCAGCGATATTGAACTGTCGGGGTGCTTCGTTGGTATACCGAAGCCCACTGTTAAGTGGTTTGTGGAAGAATGCCGGACACGAACAGAGCTAGTTCCAGGTGTGTGTTTGTGTGTGTGTGATAACACACACTAGTAGTGTAGAAGTAAATGGTATTATAAGTACACACAATATTTGCCATTTTCTAACGTATTTAGATTTTGAAAATGAAAGAAAAAAGTATTACATCAGAATTGCATCAATAACTGGCTCAGAAATAATTGTTCGAATGAGCCTTGTTAACCATCATCAATATATTTAGAGTAATTCCTCTTAAAATCTTGAAATTGTAACATATTTAAATAGTAAATGTTTACAATTTAAAGTACAGTTTTAACACTATTCGAATCTTCCCCTAATATATATATATATATATATATATATATATTGTTTTCCTTAATTTATCATGACTCATCATAATGTTATGTGTAATTGATGTTCAGATGTATGTCTCAATAGATACTCAATTAACCACTTGTCTCTTCTGTGGCAGATGATCGTGTCAAAATACTGACAACGGGCAGGTCGTCCGTACTACAGATAATGAATGCAGGTGAAGATGACACTGGCATATACACACTAGAGATTAGTAATCATCTGGGATTCAATCAGTTAAGCTCGTCCGTTACTGTAGAAGGTAAGAGATTGTGTGATGCGAACAATAAAACGTTATCATCATCTGCTGTGATGCTCTGAATCATTGCAGCAACAATACTACATCTATAATGCAGCCTTTTCAGTTGGGAATAGAGTAGATGACCTGTTACAAAAAGTAGGCAGCAGCTCACCTGTGGTTGCCTGTAAAAACACTGGGATACTATTAACAGGGGGGGGGGGGTGAAGCGCTGGCCGGGGTGGCCGCTGGCCCTTTTCCCCTTGGAAGGGGATTGTCGTTGTTGTTTAAGGGAAATTGGAGTATTTTGTAAATACTAGGCCATTTTTTGACCAAAACCAAACTAGCTGACCGATTTTCTGCTGATAAAACGGGCAACGAGGGACTGTAAAATAGCCGACATATCGCATCGGACGTTGGATGATATTGAAAAGACTGTATTTTGTTATATAGATTATTTACCATTGCTCCAAAGACTTGCTATTAAGTGGGTGATATTTATCCCTGTACAGTTAGATGCTATCATCAGCTCCCTGGGTGGTTTCCAACTTCGGTATTATTGGTAGAGGTGTTCTCGTAGCACAGTTGTTTGGGAATGATGCTGCATGCCTCTAGTTCTGGTCCAGATTGCATTGATTCACTCGTGCTTGTAGGATATTTCCTTACAGGGAGTTGCCACTTGACCGTGGGTCACAAATGTGACCAGTGCTAAGGGTAAATAAACTGCTCACTCACTCACTCACTCACTCACTCACTCACTCAGCTCTTGTTATTAGTTGACAAAATGTAAACTAGCAAAGCCCCATATAACAGCCAACCGAAAAGTCCTTAGAATGGAGTAGCACCACTTTTGCACTGTAAACCTGTGAATAAAATTGAAAAGTAAAAAATATTGTGAAAAATTGAATTGACCGTTCCGGTGTTAATCTGTTTTATGACTATGTGAAACTGTCATTCTGACAGCACCAATTCCAACCTGATAAATCCTGTGAGTGAGTACGAATATATCACACACGAGCAGGTTTTTTTAAAGTTTCTGGTTTGGAACATGATAATCGGAGAGAGATTTTTATTTGGTAACCAGTTGTTGTCTTTCTTCATTTTTGATGTGTACAGGAATTTTGTTAATTGACCAGAAGGTGATGCATTTTTAGGTACTATTTTCTCATGTTAAAATATTTACAAATTGATTTGCTTACCTTCTCATTGTTAAAATTTTAAAATGCTTAATCAATTAATTGCAGTTTTTATCGAATAAATTGTGCGTATCAGATATGTATTTTGACCGATTCGAACTGTTTTCAAATTTCTCTTTACAATATGTAATAATTTGTTTCATTTAAGTACATTTAAAGAACAGAGAATATCTTGTTGCAAATTATTTTAGAGTCACTGTGAAGGATGAATACTGATGTGTATTTCCACTTTAATTACATTGGGGGTGAGGGTGGGTGGACGAACTATACATTCTTTTAATTTAAGCACCTATGATTATAATAGTGACATAGTACACTCTTTCAGCAACACATTTATAGAATAAGTACTTAGAACATTTGTGGGAGTTGCTTGCCTTGGCAGACAAACCATTGGCCATATAACCCATATTATGTGACCATTCTAGGATGCGTTTTTGTGGGAGTCCCGCCTTATTTTATAACGAAAAATAAAAACAGTCAATGGGCACCGTAGAATAAAATCCCATAATGCAACATTGTAAGTGTTGCATGCATTAACGGCTTCCCCCATCATAATTTGCTTTAATAATGCCATACCAGACTGCTGAATTCGAGCGTGGGTTTAGTTGCTAAAACTCCCATCAAGACAGGTCAAAATGTTCTGTGGCTGACTATAAAACTGTATGTATAAATACCTCAAATAGGAAGCAGCAAATGTCATCATTTTCAGTTCAAATATTCCTGGGGGTATGCATTCGTACCCCTAAATGGCTTTCATACCAAGTGCCCATGTTACATTAAAATCACTCATGTTTTTAAAACCTAAGGGGGAGCTCTCCCACGTTGACTAGATCTTAGAAGCAACACTGACCAACACTCGGGCTAAATAACTCAAATCATTCGTTACATTTCGCTGGTGGCTGTACTCGACCATGGGACAACCCGAACACTGGCTAGTCTTGACAATTTCTTGTGCGCCTTGGACAAAATGGCAGCCTTCAATATCGTGGTCTTAGATATCAAGTATAAAATATGTTGTTCTCTCTTATTCACAGCTGTCATCTTATTTCGGGACCTATAGACTTAGTTCTTTTAAGTTATTGACCTGCGACCTCTGTTTCCTTTTTTTTCTTCAGACAAGCCAGATCCACCAGTGAGCCAGCCATTCATCAGTAACATCAGTAACAATTCGCTGATCCTGTCTTGGTACGGTGCCAGTTATGACGGAGGCAGTCCTATCCTGTCATACATGGTTGAGATGAGGAGAGAGAATCAGTCCGAGTGGATGGTACTCAGTGATGATGTGAAGGTTATTTGTCTTCATTTGTTAGTTAGCTTAGGCTTAATTAATGAATTGAACTTTTGTTTTTGTTGTTAACTATTGATCCGACTTGTCATCTCTCGTATTGTCTGGTTGTCTGTTTGTCCATTTCTTTGTCTGTTTGGTTTGCTGCCCATCTTGCTCCTAATTTTACAGGAGATCATAATAGGAATATTTATACGGCATTTTGGTAGCTTCGTCCTTCACAATGGAAGTGTCGATGTGGCGCTTTCAGTTAGGCTTGGGATGGCTTTCACCACTCGTCGTTTTCCAGAGAACACCAAATTCCCTGAGCACATTTGCCACTGATGATTGGGCATATATTTACTTTACAGCATACCTCATATGCTGTGAGTAGCCTGGTGCCGAATGAAGGCTATGAGTTCCGTGTCAGGGCTGGCAATCGTCATGGCTTTGGAGAACCAAGCAAGTCCTCAGATATTGTCTTCACAATGGAGAAACAGCCAACGGAGGTTGAAGGTATGATGACAGGTTGATAAATTTAATATATGACTAATGTTGCTTAGGGTGTGTCTTGTAGAGAAATGGTTGTTTTAAGGTATGGCATGTATTATTAACCCCCCCCCCCAAAGAAGGCATTTTGCAATTTATAATTTATATGGATATAATCTCACTGGATGAAGCCCTTAATTGTGGTTTTCATTTGGCTCAGTTATATCCTGTAGACTATTTTCCTGGGAGATTTTTCTGAGTAAATTTGGTACATAATTTGACTTGAATTACAATGAAAGTATATTTTGAGGATGTAACAGATGTGTAACAATAGCTGTTAGAAATTGATGTGTTTCGTTTACACACATACGTTTATGCACACACACATGCACACACACACACATGCACACACACACACATGCACACACACACATATGGATGCACACACACAGCTACACCCATATGGGTGCACAGACACTCACCCACATAAATGAACACATACACACACAGCTACACCCATATGGATGCACAAACACAGACACTCACCTTGGTCCAAACAATACTTATCAGTATGTGAGGCACAGACTAAACTGTGGAAAAAGCAGTCATGAAAACATTTTAGGCAGATTATAACTGATGTAACTGATGAACATTTCTTATTTGAGACAGTTAAAATGTACCAACTGTCATATTATGGCATGGTAATTATTTAGGTGAAAATAAAAAAATGTGTTTGAGGAATGTCGATAGCATTAAGTCTTAAATAACCACTCATTTTAGAAACTGTTGTGCTAAGTCGGCTATTAATTAGCATGCGACCGTGTACAGAGATTGCCATAATTCATTGTATGTGATATTGCTTTAAATGTTACCTTTATGACTGCATGACATAGGCAGAGAAACACATGGTTTACGCCTGTACATTGGCAGACCAGGTAAGTGCTCCGGTACCAAATACAAATGGATCTTTTTTTGTAATTGGTAAATGGTTAGAATTTAGATACTCCAGTATGTGTACCTAGATTATTCGGAGTCCGGCTGTGGTTTATTTCAAACTTCGTGGCTAGTTATCAGTAATATTTCTCATTTCATTAAAAATCAGTAAGCTGCCAGCGAAATAAACAGAATTCGATTTTTTGTAACATACCGTATGTCACCCACGTTTAGCAGTGTCTGGGTACACATACAACACTTGATTTTTATCTTATCATGGTAGATCACAAAATAATTATCTTGTATTTTTGATTGTTTTTTTTTAAAATCACTAATCAGTAGTTAGCAGCACTCTCAGCTTTATTGGTGTTTTTAATTTAAAATTTTGTATGATATATCTGTAATTTTGACTACCCACAGTATGGAGTATTCCTTACCTAATCTCTGTTGTTGATCAATAAATCAATCTATTTATTTTAATACAAGATGCACATTTAATAAACAAATCAGGGGTGTCATAGTTATCGAGTGTGATAGCTTTGGAATTAAGCAGTAGAGAACCTGGTGGCACTCGCATACAAATTTGCATGAATTGCTTAGCATTTATTCAGACCACATCTTTTAGCCAGTTTCATAATCATTCAAGAAATGTTCAGCATTTATTCTGACCACATCTTTAGCCAGTTTCAAAATCCTTCGTGAAATGTTCGGTATTTATTCTGACCACATGTTTAGGCAGTTTCAAAATCATGAGGAGGTACTTTAGAATAGCCATCAAACTGTGATTCGTGTGACAGTCAAGTGTCAGGCAGAATTCTACCTGTATGTCAGAAGAGTTGATCTTCGTTGACATTGTTCGTCAGGATGGTGAAGTGTCAACAATTTTAGCCGGAACTGGCATCTTATTTGTCTGTTGTAGTAAAACTAAATCAATATTTCAGAGCATCGACTTTCTCATTGCCTCTGTCAGCAGGCATTAGTGTGCTTGCGTGTGCATATTAATATCTTGTGTGTGTCTGTGCATTTTTTTCCAGAGACGAGGCCAGTTGATGTTGTAAAGCTAGGTATTTTCTTCAATACTCTGTAAGCTTACATAATACCAGTAATTAGGGCTAATCCTGTTTTAACACTAAGCAACAGTTATAATCGGGAGAGCTTGTTAAATTCTCAACTCGTCCACTAGTGGACTGCTTGGATACATACTTGTCGAGGTTATCTTTTAAATTACCATAACTCAAAGCTTTGCATTGACAGGAGCATCCATATACAGAATTAACGGGTAGTTTTCTCTGTAGAATTAATGCTTTTCATATTTACGCCGTAGCTACTTCTTTTTGTCACGACGGACATTTTATCCAGAAGTGAAATTGCGAACATCGAACCTCGAGTTTGTGAAGCAAAACTGTAAATCTTGGTTGCCTACGTTCCACGTCTTCTGCCTAGACATAATATTGTGGCTCTTAACTGGCATTTTAGTTACATTCGGGCTCAATATTTTATTTGTATATTGGAATGAATATATTTAGTGTGTATTAAAATTTTATCTGCATTAATGCATCAAAAAGTTCGCCCCAAATTAAAAATTGAACTTTAATATTGGTGGGTGGATTGTCCTCTGGTTGAAGGCCTATTCTAATCTAGGTGATTTATTAAAAATATTTCTATCCTGTTCCCTTTTATACGTAATTTATATGTTAGGAGGCCATAAATGTCGGTTCCCATTTAATTATTTAGGATGGAACCTCTTACCATGATCCCTTGGTTTGGAAAACAAGATTCCAAAGAGACTACTGAAAATTAACACTTCAAATTGTCTGGAATATTCCCTGTACAGACATTAAAATCCTTCGTAAAAGGACGTGCTTCATCTTGGAACACTATGGTTGATGATGATGATGATGATGATTGATGATGATTGATGACATTGTTGATGGTTAGCGAGTTACTCTGCGTCAGACCTGCGATTCTGTTGTCTACTACTCCATGCTGTAAATATACGAACAGATCGTGTACCCAGTCATTAGTTAAGTTAATTCCTGCCGTAGCCGGCTGATACTCACAATGAAGAGATTGATATTCCGTGCTTCGGTTCTTTCATTCACCCCCCCCCCAACCTGCTTAGCTAGGCCAGGTCTTTGGTGTACAGTCTTTTACCATCTGTGTGCAATTCTCAATATCAACGGTGTTCACAAACTAATATCTTTTTAATATACACATAAGAGGCTGGTCACCATCTGTCTTCTACAACCAGCTTCTTTAGTCTGTAGAATTAGAATACCATCTTCAGTATGCTTGTATTTGGTCTTTAGTCAGTATATGTTGCTATGTTTTTTTTTCTCAACCTCTTAAACAAACAATACAACACACACACACACACATATATATATATGTGTGTGTGTGTGTGTGTGTTTTGATTATGTTTGTCATTTTGACTGCATAAAATCTTATGCTAGTAGTACCATTCAGAGACGAGCTGTCAGGATTTTATCATGTTTTTATCTCTTTCAAAAAAGGAAAATTTGTTTTCATATTTTATTGCCTACATATTATTTGGAATTATAATAAAATTAGCATTTCTTGTTATTTCTTGTTATCCATAATTGCCTGACCCACTTTGTAGAAGTATTCGTTCAATTGAAATTGTTCATCAGTGGCCATTTAAATATCCAAATATGTTACTTAATAATTGTAATTTTACTTCTTAAGAATAAGTGTGCTCTGTGTTATTTATAGGAATTCTTTAATGCCTAAAAGTATTTGATGGAAATTGTTGTTTTTAGCTTGAATATGACCACTTCACCAATTGTAATGAGTAATACATGATCTTAAGATGGCCATTCTGTGATAGAAATATTCGAATTAATTTTACATCTGTAAAAACCTGTTGATAAAATGTATTATCATTGATGAGCGATGTGCCACATTTCCAGGCGATTGTCACCACGATGTGGCCGAGGTCACATCTCACACGTCCAAACCACCCCCACTTATATACTCAACCAGTGTAGACTTGGAGGTACCATGCCCTCTAGTGTTAAGCTCTCCTCTCTCGCCTGAAGCTTTCCGGGCTGCAAGAGGTAAACAAAATTATTCACAGCACCATGGGCAATATAGGAGGTGTGAAGGACAAATTAACAACGGTTTCTAGCCATCTGTCATTAAACGCTTCTCGACTTGGCTTAGACTGATGTGATACTATGCCATTTGAAGGGTTTGGTATCACCTCGATTCAACGTTGTTTAGACGTAACCGGTTGTTGTATTTAACAGAAATTTAGCTTTTCTTTATAACGCTTACCATAGATATGCTATATTTGAACACAAAAAAACACAAAAATTTTCTATTTGAATACATTCTACTTGTTGATGCTTGTGTTTATTTGTATATCTAAGAAAAGGAATTTTCATAAACAGTGAATTCCAGCTTGCCATTGGCTGTGGAGGTTGTGTTTAAGAGAGATTAGTGAATTGTGTCTTTGCCATAAAATTTCACCAATGATGGCTAGTTAAAATCGGTTATTTTGTCCTTTAAGAATTAAAGTTATCGAAAGTCAGCATTTTGCTGCAATGGTCTGCAGTACTTGCAAATTTAATTACATTCACTACTTGCTTACGGGTGGTGGACTTAGATGAGTGAGTGAGTGAGTGAGTGAGTGATTGAGTCTTGTATATAGAAAAGAATCTTGAAATTTGGACACATTTCTTTTCAGCAGTCTGTGTGGCAAATGTCCAGACACAAATGGCTAAAGAGATTTTTTAATTATTTATAGAAGAGAGTGGAACATATATTGCGAGACATCACAAGACAGTGTAGTGTATTTAATCTCTAGGCAGAAATTCTCTTTTTAGATAGAAATTTTATTAAACTTTGTTTTGTTTTATCTTCATTAGTAATTTTTTCTCTCCTGGTCAATTAACTGCTGTGTTGTCACGTTATGAAACATATTAGATTAAAATTTTAAATAGGTCACTGTAGAAATTTACTATTATTACTATTATTGTTATCATCATATGTATTCATTAATTTGCATGGCTATCAATGGTGTCTAGCTATATTGCATGCAACAGTTTACATTGTTCATCATTGTAACTGTCGGCTGTGGGTATTGTTCAATTTTAATGGCTATTTTACAGGAATCATTCATTCTTGTTGTAGTTCATATTTAGTATATTTAGGTTTTATGTGGGCTATAACTAGGTTGTTTGTGGGATTTTGTTTGGTTACCTTAACATGAGAAAGTTGAAACATTTAATCTCACTCAGTTGTGTATTACACTTTATTATTATTATTATCCCAATTAGATTATAGCATTAACTTTTTGTTCCTTAGACTTGAAGGTGATCGGATCAGGTCTGAATAGAACTCATGGTTTTGAAAATGCTTAGTGCGAATATGTTATTAATTCTGGAGGTTTGTGGAATGTTGAAATAGTTTCTTAGTAACGCGTCATCATTGGAGTCGAGCAAGAAATAAACTTTTAAACTTTTATTTGATCCGATCCGGAATCAGTACTGGTATAAATAAAACTTCTAAAATATTTCTTAGTTCAGTATTTCAGAAGGGTTGTCCAATAGTCTGGCGCATTATCCCTTTAAACCCATGACTGTTATATCAAATGCTAGCTTTAAACCATGAATTATGTTCAAAAGTCTGTAATGTGTAACAGTGTCTATTATTAAACTGAATCAAAAGCTCCTTTTAAAACGGGCTAAATCAGGTGGTGCTACACTAGTGGCCCAAGAGAATAATTTGTGGGTTTCTTTTCTGTAACTCAATAAAAATCTGAATCAGCAGTACGCCATCACGGTGACATGTTTACTCATAGTGCATCAATATGTTATTTTAAATTGTTCTTTTCATCTAGCCAATGTTCTCTGTAGTACCTCGAGGTGTAAAAATTGGATGAGGTGACCAGATGCAATTGAGAAAATATCATGTTTTGAAAGAATCCCTAATCTGCATAATGATGATGATAATGATGCTGATTTAATTTAGTTTCATCATCATGTAGTAGTCCTGAAAATGGATTAATGAGGATCTGTGTAATGAACGTTTGCATCTGATGTGGTCTGAAAACGGCTTCCTCAGATAACAAACGGGTAGTGGGCTACTGTATATATGAATATAAATAATTAATGTATAATGATTTAAACATGCTTTTTTGAGGTTTCATTAAAAGCTAATCGGTTACGAGTTTGCCACAATGCAGATTGAATTTTGGTCCACATGTCCAATACAAATTAGGAATGACTCCCAATTCAGGATATGGAAATGCTTTGATAAATTTGCTATGTCTCAGTATTTAGGATCGTTCCGATCACATTGGTTATAACGTTTGGTTTGCGAGTTCGTTTAAAAGTGGACTGTATTTTATTGATACCGGACGTGGGTCAATAATTAGAGCAGGGTTTAGTAGGTCAAACATCTTCTGTATATGTCGATGCGAAATATAACTTTGTTAGCCATTGAAATAGATGATTAATACACAAGAGAACTTAAAAGCATCTTTACAATTACTATTCCCATTCCATTATGACAGGATAATTTTGAGACATTAACCTTTTTAATAAATAAAATGTACTTGGATAATTCTATCGATAGTCTTCGTCTTTGTCATTTTGTAGTTCAGTAATGTTGGGATTATAACTGTTGTGTTTATTGACCAGATGACACGTTTATTGCAGATGAATTGCCATTTGAACCACGTGTTGTTGATGTTAAGAAGGATAAGAAATTTGAAGAAAGTTACTACCTTGGAGAGCAAATTGGCAGGTTAGTGTGTGTGTGAAAAAAAAAATATACATACATACATACATACCAATGTAAACATCTTGTTGTGCATGATTATATGTGAAATTATAAACATGTTCATACATGCAGCCACACATATGTGTGTACACAGAAACACCTGTATGCATGTATGTATGCACACATGCACACACAGTGCTCCCTAGATAGTATAGAGAGAGATCATGGGAATAATCCTGTTACTGCCCAAATCGAGATATTGGTCAACTGCGCATGCTCGGATTAAAGGGTTAGGGTTAGGGACTGTTAGCATGCATGTAGTGAGCCCGTGGAACAGAGCTATCGTGACTTTGTTACTTATTTGGCTGGTAGCAGGATATTTCTCTTGCACGCTTTCTATACCCACACTGAAATTACTTTTGAGTTTGTTTAAAAAATTATACAAACAAAAAACATACACATGTAAATAAACAAGCACATTATACTAACTATTATTAGTTCTGTTACACCATTAATGTGAAGACCAGCTCTTGATTGATTACTGTTTGACATAAGGTAGAGGACATCCATTTATAGTTATCTGACTGACTCAGTGATATAAATGAACCATCTCAGTTCTTACATTCTGTAAGAGCCGGCACTTTTCCATAGTTTCTAGCTTTGGCGTGTTGATGCTTTCTATATGCTTCATGCCAGTTTCAAATGCTATGACCAAAGTCGGCTTCTTAATCAAAGGATTGTTTTCATAAAGTGGACACATTTGAGATGCCTTTCATTTTTAGCAATCGGTAATACTGACTGTGGTTACTAGCAGACAGGTTAATTGACATCAATATAAATAAGTTTGTGATTCAATTTGAAATATAGTTTAATGAGTGCCCTTTGATGGTGACTTTAATTTATGACCCATTTAGTCATTAACCAGCCAAAAATATAACTGATCATTTTGGGCAAGCAGAAGGTTGTATATCTATTATTATTATTATCATCATCATCATCATTATTATTATTTATTCACACTAAAGTAGCTATAACAACTAGTGACTGCAGATCTCAGATTAATATTGACTTAGTTGAATAATGAGGATTTACCTAAAAAGGTAGGATTGGATGAGACTAATGTGGAATCCTCTTCCAAGGAAGATGGTAACAGTGATTGATGTTACTACTTTATTTAAGTAGCCATGATGGGGATGCTATATATATATATATATATATATATATATGCACACACACACACATGCATGCACATGTACATACACACTTAGTTCTTATATCTTTCATCCTAAACCATGTTTTGTTTTTACAGAGGTAAGTTCGGTTGTGTGTACAAGTGTACAGACAAGTTGACTGGACGACAGTATGCAGCCAAGTTCATAAAAGCAGCTCGTGTCAGCCAGAAGACAGATGTGAAGCAGGAGATCAGTGTTATGAATGAGTTACATCATCCTAAGTTGCTGCTACTCTGGGATGCATACGAATCGAGAAAAGAGATCATTCTGGTCATGGAGCAGTAAGTAACCTGAAACTGTAAAATCAGCTATTGTCGTTCTCAAATCGTTTTAATTCATCTGGAACAGGATTATTTATTTAGAATATTTTAATGCAGTTCAACCTACGATTCTCTTTCATTAAGATTTCAACTTGTGTTCTTGTAGATTTCAGAACCCATATTTTCCATTATTTTGTTCTGAAAAGATCACTGTATTTTGTTATTCTTTAATGATTTCTAAGAACAACATCCAATTTTACAGTATTGGTGGAGGAGAACTTCTGAGTCGTGTGGTTGATGAGGATTACGTACTGACTGAGAGAGAGTGCGTACACTTCATGCGTCAAATCTGTGATGGAGTTAAGTTTATCCACGAACAGAATATAGTTCATCTCGATCTGAAACCAGAGAACGTGATGTGCATAACCAAAAACAGCAACGAAATTAAGATCATCGACTTTGGACTAGCACGGAAACTTGACCTTAACAAGGACAACAAGGTACTTATTGTATGGGAATTTCACTGTTCTCATAACTGGGGAGTCTGTTGTATAATCCACGTTTGTTTAAATGAGGGGATCATATAAAATGCAATTAATTGCCTTTAGAAAAATAAAGCTGGATCTTTTCTGATGTATACATTTGTGTATAATGTGCACCCCCCATTTGACAAGAATTATTTTTGTAAAAACCTAGTTTTTGTGTATAATGCACAGGAGAAACTGAGAAAATATGCAGCTGGATGTTAAATATATTTATTTCTATGAAATAAATTGATCTGTCGCCAAACGAGTAGTAAATGAATCATGACATTGTGGAGATATTGTAAGACATTTAAGTTGAGGCAATAATTGTGGACGGAAAGAGGGAAGAATGCCAACTGGGGTGTTTTTTTTTAACGAAAGTTAGGTCACCAAAATGGGAACTATCTGGGCTAATCAGGAGCAGCGTCTTACATCACCAAAGAGGGGGAGTGAACACAAATGACAAAGGCTGCAAAATGCAATATGCTAACTTCTCCAATTAATGTCCAGGGAAATTTGATCCAATACTGTTGGGAGACGGCGTCTATGTGTGGCCCTGGTTCGTATGACCCGACATCGGTGGCATCCCGATGTGGTCGATACTGAATGTGAATAGTATGCTTAACATCACTCGCTTCGCATGTGCGATGCCCATGTTAGATACCCCCCCAATGTTTACATAGACAGCGCTTCAGTCGAGGACATAAAAACACAGAATAAACATACATGTGGCTTTTTACTAACCGTTAAATACACAGAAATAGATGAAACACCACATATACAGTATCAGTACAAGATAGCTGCACGTTATACACGGAAGATTATGGTGTATATATTGTTCTAGTTGGTAATGTTGTGTGATTGTATTGATCACATCCGTTTTATTGTTGTTTTTAAACAGGTGATGTTTGGTACAGCTGAATTTGTCGCGCCTGAAGTAGTTAACTACGATGCTATAGGAATTAGGACAGATATGTGGAGTGTTGGCGTTATTTGTTATATCCTGTGAGCATATAATAATAATAAATAGAACAAATATGGCGTATGTTTACCTTCGATTCTGGCCAGTTTAATGTCTTAATTACTGTACTAGTGGCAGATGAAATCTTTTTTGGTTGTTGTAAATGCTTTAAATTGAAGCCGAAAAGTTTTCTTTTAGTGAACAAGATTAATTTGACACAAAGAAACACTTCACCAATATAATACGGAATGTATACGTTACAGTTAATCTGTATAATCAGGTAATATGTATATTACCTGAAATATTCAGATAATATGTCTATTAGTAACTGAGATTTAATACAGATTACCTGAAAATGTCAGGTAAGATACATATTACCTGATTAGACAGATTAACTGTAACAAAATATATTTTGATATGATTTAACTGGGAAATTATTACCTTACAGCATGTAAACGGTTCTATAATTTGATATCCATTCAAATCTGACAGTGTTTATTGATTATGGTGCTCGATCTAGTAATGGAAACTTTTTTCAGGGTTCGGAAAAATTATTGACAAATTAGGCAGTAACTGTAAAGAATCTTATTATTTTGCTTATGTTTAAAAAAAATTACAAATCATTCCAGATTGTCCGGATTATCTCCATTTGCTGGTGAAAGTGATGCTGAAACCTTCTCCAATGTTACAATGGCTCAGTATGACTTCGACGAGGAAGAGTTTGAAGAAATCTCTGACGATGCAAAGGATTTTATTGACAAATTGCTACAAAGAGAACGGAAGTCAGTTGAAAAATAGTTTTTATAAACTCTGTTAGATCTGTTAGTTCCTTAAGGCATGCAGTTAGGTATCTTGTTGTTAATTAAAGGTTTGAACATACCTTCATGTATTATTAAAAACAGATTAAATGCGTTCTGTACATCAGTCTTTTTGCTAATAATTCGATTAGCCTAAATGTGGATTAAGCGATATTTAGGCAAGGCTGTTGTTTTTAAATCGGTTCCTTATTTTCACTTAATTGCGATCTTTTGATGCAGGAAACGCATGTCGGCTCGGGACTGTCTCAAACACATATGGCTCGCGCAAGATGTAAAATACATGAAAGCAAAAAGGATAAGCACTGAAAAACATAAGCGATTCCTGAATAGAATAAAATGGCGTGTAAGTAGCAATTCTGTAAACTGCCGTAGAATTAATAAACCGTTGAAAAAATATATAACATAATAATTTTAGTTCGTTAGTCTGGATGTAATATAAATATTTTACTCTGTAGAAAGCAAAGGTTGCTGTGGAGATGATTAATCGTATGCAGAAGGTGATGAGTTTGGGTGGCTGTGGAAGATCACTGTCAAGATCGAGTACAACATCCTCACAGAGCCGAAGTATTAATGGCTCATCCAGTCACAGTAGGACTGGTGAGTGAGATATTAAAGGTTGATACTTGTAATAAAAACTAAATATTGCCTATTGAATTTTGATACTTGTAATATAATTTGTGTATTGCTCGTGTATTGATCACAGACAAACCTGTAAAAATATGACTAGTTAAAATTTGTATGTTGCTAATACTGAGTGTTTATTAAGTTATCATTTTGAAATGTATATGTGTGGTATTAATGATTTACCGAAGATTTAAAAACAAAAAATGCGGTTGACTGAAATTATGTATGATTGATGAAGAGGACTTATTATGACGTAGAAATGTGTATTTTATCATTTATCGAGTTTCAGTTTAAACAATTTGGTACTGAAAATCATCTGGACATCAATATTGATAAAATATCAATCTTTAGATATTAATTATTTAGTAAGGCACTGATCAATTGTTCTTGAGCATATTTGTTATATCTCACACCTAATGGAGTGGGGCTTTAAAAAAATATTCTTGCTCATTTTAAGCTGTTATTTAACAGGGTCAGATTTCAGCGATGGTTGCTGTTCGCTGTCTGGTGAAAAACCTGCAAACGACGTGACAGAAATAGGAGACGATGTCAACGTGAACAACAACAACAAAAACAGCAACAACAGTAGCAACACTAGCGAATTGTGTGGCGTCTTTAACGGTAAGAGTATTTCAGGGATACTCCTCGATGACTGTTTCCTCAAACATTTGATCAAACTTCCATGTCTTGGCATTCCTGAATTAAAATGAGCGGCGCGAGATAAGACACGCCCAAAAACGATGTTCTAGGTAATTCTGCATATAGTGAGTGAGTAAGTAATATTCTATTTAGTCTCGATGGGGCTCCTCCGTGGTCTAGTTGGTAATGCGTCGGACCACATATCACTACCACCTGAGTTTGAATCTCGGCGTGGGCATATCTGAAGGGTGTTTGATCGTTGGCTTCGCTTCATTACCTTTGGAGGGGTTGCTAGGCCCATTTAGCCTACAGTGTGCAAAAAAAGTGGCCATTAAACATCAATCATGATTTAGTCTCGACACTGATTACACCTTATAACATAAGGTTGAGTTGCAGCTCCTTGGGAAGGTGAGATGATTGGATTTCAAACTGAAATTAGGAGGAATATATGAACTTGTAATAAGTAGAATACTTGTTTTGGGGAAAGGCCTAAATGGGGGCAATCCAGTCTTGGAAAAAGCGTACAAGAGAATATCACAGACAATTGTGTGATATACTTCATTTAAAAAATTCGCTAATATTTCTTTTCCCAGGTTAATATAGCTGCCCATTAATTTTTCATTTTAACAGGCATACAGAATGCAAATTGTTTTCATGCACCTTCTGTCATTTGAAAACATACAGATGTAAATGTTTAAAAAACCATTTCTAGTGCCATATTTTGAAAATATGGAGCCAGTAGTCATTTTCACTGTCTACCTATCCTGTACTGAGTGATTAAGCCGAGGACGTTCTTTAGGCCTAAAATATCGTGATTTATGGTGTTACCGTCCAATAAGCCGACCTAAAAATCTGAACTTTTCCATGTAGTATTTCCAGCCCAGGTGACGTTTTGAACACAGAAAATAATTTTGTTTTCATAATTAGTTATTCATACCAATGTGTTTTGTATACTGTCAATAGATCAAGGCAAATTATAATCATCGTTTACGCAAACTGTTAGCACATACATAGGACCTGAAACTTAAATTAACGGTGTGATTAAACATCCAATGAACCGTATATGAAGTCAATGGCTTAGAAGTAATTAAACATGTTGTCAATTAGTTGAATTACTACTGAGCATTTGGTACGTTTTGGTCACTAACGCAGCAATAACCAAGACAATGTAGATTTAGGCCTTATTTCAGATCAAGAAATTAACAGATCATAAATATTTGTTGTTTATTATGGCCCATTTTCTGCTGAAATTCGGTCCAGAATCCAGCCTACAAATTGGAACAGTGCTTTTTAGCGACAGTTGGTGAGATATTAGTGTGTGTGTGTGTGTTTTAAACTATGATACTTTTTCCATTGCAAAGAGCTCCAAAACAGCGGAAAATCGTTCTACTGAAAATGAACTTGAGACTGCTGCATAACTCGCTTCAAAATGGCAGTTTCCTGTTGGGCTAGTGTTTTAGACTACTCACTAGCCCAGAGACAAAATCCACACATCCCGGGTGTCCGGGCTACCAATTTTTGAATATCTGTCAAAACATGAATAACTGTATAAATTAGGACATAATTGTGTCAAAACTGTTGTGACGCTTGAATAACGGTTTTAGCGAATACACGATGCCATTCTTATAATAACAGGTGCTTGTACAATAATTTATTTTTCAGGTGAATGAGGGAGAGAAGGCAAGATTTGAAGCATGTTTATTCCATCAGATGACTTCCATGTGGTGTGCTGTTGCCCCCGGTATCGACTGTGATGGTAGATGTATCTAAGGACTTCAATTGTTGTTGCTAGGAAATAGATGATCATTTTATCTGTACAGCCTCTAATTCATTGTATAGTCAGTGTGAGTGAGCTCTATGATCGAAACGGTTCGGCGTCATTGCAGTTTATGCCAAGTGCTTTTAGAAAGGCATCTAAACACCGATTGACTGCTCCTCTGCAGTATGATAAACTGGCTTTGTTGCTTCAGCATTTGCTTTCAGTTCATTTATAGCTGACCTCTTTATAACATTGTGCACAAACGTGTCTGAGTTCAATAAGCAGCATGCATGAAGTCTCGTTTTGATTTGTTTTTTGTGCGAAGCTGTGCTTAAATATTTTCACATGGCATTATGTAAATTAATCGGAGATCCGGCTTAGTTTTTGTAGCGTCGGCCTGTAAGATAGGATATATAAAGATGTATATCTATAATCTGGAAGAACGTTCAGATGTTGGCAGATGACACGGGTTGAAGAGATGCCATCATGGAATTAAATAATTACAGCACTGTCAGCAAATACAGTGCCCATGTGTGAACACTGATAATATCTGAGTATGTCTGTCATGGTAAAGGCCCGGCATTGTTTTCTAAGTTGCGAGGGGTTTTATCCTCGGGGGGGGGGGGTTGTCCTGCATTTGTTTGTCATGTCAATTAATATTGATTGTACAGGATATAGTACAGTGTAAAATTTCCAATAGAACTGCTGTCTCTATCAGAAGCACGATAACTTGATCTTTAATAAAAATAGGCACCAATGCTGTAAAATTGCCACGTCAGGAATTCCAGTTTTGATACAGTTCGATGGTTAACTTAAATAATCTCATTCGCAGTTTACCAAACTCGCTGTTAGATTTTCAAATAATGTATAATTAATATTAATTTCAGTCCATTTTGAAATCTAGTAAAAGTGCATCGGAGCCCCACACCTGTGTACTGAGTATCGGCTGGAAACTGTACAGTTTACTGATTTTTGATAGCATTAGTTACCTTCATCATAATATGCTTAACTCGGTGTTTTTCTAAAGCTTTTCTGTATATGTTAATGCCAACTCGTCATTAGTGGTAATGGGCAGCCCGTAATTATCATTATGTATACGGAATTCCAACTGGCGACATGATAATGTTTTGCCGACGTCGCCTACAGACGTTCCAATTTCTGTGACGTTTTATATAGTTTTAGAATGCAGTTCATTCAAATGGTCAGGGAATGATTCCAAATTCCATAGGCGATTATCCCTATAAAAGCCATCTATTTTTGTATAATGCTGGTATTAGCATTCGTTCGTTGTGGAGTATTTATGCTTCGTTTGTCAATCTGTCTATTGGTGGTGTTGTCTTGAGTTAACTAATTAATCCAGTATTAAGTGTGTGTTCTCGTTTACGAACATGCTTTTGCCTGATGAGTGGTATCGGTAATGCTCGAACACAATCCGAAATGTCTGGATACGTTACAACTTTAATTGTGTGCAAATAAAATACAAATGGGGTATCAAAAGCAGGGCATTGTTGTTGTTGTTAGTGATTGACAGTTTTACACGTGGTATGTGTGTTTGTTTGTTTGTGTGTGTATGTGTGTGCGTGTTTTATGAATAAATTCTTCCTCTGTGTTTTCTATGAGTAAATTCTTTATATAGGGCACTAATAACCGTAGTAGAAATTTGGTTGATTTCTCAACCTATATATGTCCGCTTAATTGTCTGGGGTATGAAGGAGCTGAATAAGGTTGTCTATGCATTCAGGCGTATATGTTACATATATAAAAGACACATCAACGTGATCCTAGTATATGGCCTGATTTGCTTGATGGTAAAATCAGTGAAAGTTGCTGATATCGATTACTTCGTTGCCAGCGACTAGAGTTCAAATCAGTCGCGAAGTGTTAAATGTGACAACACATTTGTGTTCAAAATTGGAATCATTTTATATAGTAATGGCAGTTATTTTTTATATCTTGTTGCTGTTGTTATTCTGTAGTCTTGTAGAGCATTTCATCGCTCGCTAAGCTTCATGACGTCTTTGTGCTTTGACAAGCGCTAGTTAGCTAAATTAGTTCATCTCTTGAATAATACAAATTCGAGATACATAACACACAACTACAGAAAATGCCCGAACTGTTTTCATTTGATTTATGACAATAATGATAATTAATAATTATCATTAATAATCTTGTATAGCAACAATATATTTTGATGTAATTTTATTAACCTGACCAGGATATACAATAGTGGTTTAAAAATGTTTTCATAATGTTTTAAAAACATGATAACGTTTTTATAACGTTATCACAATGTTTTAAAAAGAAGATTACAAAGTTTTTTTTAATGTCATAATGTTTAAAAAACATGATAACATTTAAAAATATATTTATTAAAGTTTTTCAATATATTCAATACTTAATTAGAGACTCATCTCTCAAAAGTGTTTTTAGTGGAGTAGTTTCTGGATCACACGTATTTGCTGATCGCTTCTGAAATCAATATATATGACATTGTGTGTCTGTGTGTGTGTGTGTGTGTGTGTGTGATTTGAATCTGTTTCAATTATCATTTCATTTCATGAATTTTTCTGTTTTGTATCCATCAGTTACATCATGATACATGTAAGCTTAGATAATGTTATTGTCAAATTGTCTATTTTATAATGCTTGCCTTTGGAGGTCTAGATTAATGTATGTAAAGCGGTCAATTGAATTTTAACAGTACAAGCCAACTAGAACTATAATAGGTTTAGAACTAGATCTGCATACAACCATTAAGTCATAAAAACGTCAGAAACCTGCCACATGGGCCACAACGTCTGCCTTATCAGTCAACACAATAGAGCCCATCCATCCATGTCATGGACTATTAAAATAACATTAGTTGGAAACGTTATTTCTAAATATTATTCAAAAGTTCTAAAAATATTTTGTATTTGTGATCTGCAACTTTCCATGATCACCACATTTGTATAATATTTTAAAAATGTTTTAATATGCTTGTTGATTGTCTTGTACGCCTGTCCAGTAATCAAATGGTATCTTGTTTTTTAAAGTGTTATTCTTATACGATTGTTTTTCCTCTTGTTCAGTGTTTCTGTTTCTTCTCGGCTGAAGCCCACTTTCACACACTCGAAATGAAACCAATTGTTATTTGGAGCCAGTGTCAAAACAGCAATGTTACATTGGACATCAAATGTTCCAAACTAAAAATCTAATATCCTCACCTAATATTGTATATATGCATGTGGATATTGGGAAATAAATTCCAACACCCACCCGCCAGGATAGAAGTATGTAAAATTGTAAATGTTGCTATTTCACGGCCACTTTTGTGCACAGGGTAGGTTAAATGGGCCGAGCGACCTCCAAAGGTAAATGGGGGAGAGGGGGGGAGTGAAAGATGAAACAACCTTCTGACATAGCCCGGCGGGGTTTGAACCTATGTGCTATAGGTCTGTGGCCAACCGCTCTACCAGTTAGGCCACGGAATTTCGTGCCATCAGCTCCACTGCGATACAGATTCTGACCGCTACTTGACCGCTACTCATATGGCATAACCATTCTTGATAAACAGATAATAATCCGGAATCATTTTTTAAAGAGGATCTTCAACAAATAGGACAGGATCCCATTAGCTGCAATACCCACTTGCACTTTTAGACTACGAGAATCCTACGATTTCTGAGTCCTGTTAACTTTTGGTGGCATCACAAATCCACACAGCAATGTACGGTGAGAAATCATTGCGAGCATCAACTCTCAGACTGTAGAATAAATGTATAAGTAGAAATATTGGTGAGGTTATTTATTATATTATAAAATAGTGTATTATCAATTAGGTCTTCTGACAATAATCAATTGACTTTCCGATCTCGACGGAGAAGTGTCGGTGTGAATCCAGCATACGCATTAGAACCGGTTTTGAAGTTTGTTTTGTTGACTCTCTTGTTAATATAACGGTAGTGAACTTTTGATCTTGGGTGATTTCAATATTTAGTGGGATTGCTAGAGTATTACGCATTCAAAATAATTGGCCGATACTGTCAAGTCGGTGATTCTCTTGCAGCATGTCTAAGGTCACAAACGAGTTAATAGCATAGGTTTGTTATCTCATTTCACGGTAGTAATCTTTCCAGGACGTGCGCCTGTCTTTTATAATGTCCCATCATTACTGGTGGATCTCTACAGTAGGAGCAATATAAAGACGCTGAACAGTGATCTATCTAAAACAATCAAATAAGTAAATCGAAATATCAATTTTGTTTGGTTAAAGCTTTAATGTTTCAAAGATTTACAGTTCTATCTTATCTCGTGTAAACTAACGAAACCTCCCAAAAGACATCCCATAATTGGATATCGTGTCATCATTTTAAGCGATTTTAAAAATGGCGCACGTCTCGTTCTGACAGATATTCAAAACTATTTTCATATCGCGGTAATTCTTCTAAGCAACATTTGGCTGACGGTTAAATGGCGTGTTTTACTTGAATATTTTACTAGCAACTTATCAAAGATTTATATCTCATTACGTTAGATGGATTTTGAAACAACGGATTGTACAATTAAAACTAATTAGGCTTATCTGTCAAATGACCAAACCATCGCATGGGTCAAACCATTGACCTAAATATAAGGTCAATGGGTCAAACAATTTGTTTAGAATTTTAAATAAAACACGATAAGAATATCCACTCTACATCTTTGTACAGTATATTAAATACGGATGTAGTAGTATAAGTGTAGTAAAATGTAAGCTCTTTTCTTACAAATTATATATATATTTATCTGAATATGTTATTTTTTAAATAATATTATTTTTAAGTTAAATGCTACCAATTTAGAGGAGCCAACTCCAGCTTAGTTTTAAATCGATGTCCACTGCTCCAATGGAAACTTTATTTATTACAAATACAATCTGTTTGTCTTTGTTCAGGCAATGTACACTATTGTCGGTTTGACTTAATTAACTCAGTATTAAAATGTGTGTTTCGAAATAGTGATTAATTTGTAAGAAACGATGTTTACATATAATACAAATTGTTATGATATCTACGGTATAATAGTAAACGTTTATAGAATGAAAACATGATTAACCTTGTCACTTCAGTTGTTAATGGATGCTTTTGGAAAGAACGGAAACACATTTAAGTTTTGTCTTTGAAGTTTTATTTACTGCTGTAATAATACTAAATACATGTCAAATATAGATAAAATCTATCCTGACAGTGTCAGTACTAGATGTAAATAACACAACACAAAATACGTATCAAATATAGAAAAAAATCTATCCTGACAGTGTCAGTACTAGATGTGAGTAAGTAAGAAAACACAAAATACATATTCAGTATATATAAAAATAAATCTGGAACAAACATTATATATTCTAGTTTTGTATTATTATACACAATGTTATCAATATAAGCTGGAAGAAACACCTAGTGTGTTACTTTCTTTATTCATGAACACGCCAATCCTTGAATATCTATCGCCCTTATCCATACATATTATTCTGGAATAAACATTCTATTTGTTATTCTTGCTACGATTACTAACACTACTGCAATACTAGTACTAGTGTTACTGCTATTATTAAACTAATAATTCTACGTTATCGTATATATATATATATATATATATATATATTAAATTGACATTATTCCGAGTGCTAAAATTTTTTGTTCAGATATAGCACGCATGAATTTGAAATATGTTCAAGTATCCCGTGCTTAAAATTAAGTTGGGTCTTTGAAACTTGATGTGAAATAAAACAAAAGTAAATAAAAAAAAATACAGGATGATCATCTTGCGCTTCAATCTGTTATTCTCTAATTCTTATAGTTTTTGTTCGCCATTCTGATTTTTATTGATAGATACGCACAAAGATTGCGTTATTGCTCTCACGATTCCACCACTCCAGCCGTTTAATACACGGCGACTATTCCATAATAGGCCTCTAAATTCTTCCAGCCGTTGCTACTGCCACCCCAGCCCATGTGTAAGTACATCATGTTCTGCGTCGTGGTCTTTGTTCTGCAGCTCCACCAGAAACACGACTTGTAGGTCTTGGTACGTGTCCTCACCCTAGTAGCCACGGGATAGTGCCACTTCAAGTAACTGCCGGCTCTCCAGCCGACAATCACCGGCCATCCCTGTTTCACCTTGTTCTTCGTCCATTTTTCTACCGAATCGCTATATATCCCGGCCCATGTCAACCAATGCGATTTCTCCTGCAATCTAGGCGATCCCGAGGTTTGCCGTGCCTTGAAGAAGTCTTCTACCTTGTCCATGCTAAAGTGAAGGGTGGCTCCTTGGCTTAATAAGCAAAAAGTTCCCAAGATGTCATTTTGCTTCTTGATGTATGCCCGCATTTTGTTATCATTTTTCTTCGGTGCTATCTCGGAGCTGCTCCCCTTTGTGCCATCGCTTCCGCTGCGATAGAGATTCTCGCTGCCCGTAAATGCCGAACTGTAATGACTCCTTCGATCGTAATATCCGAACACCATAGACCAAGCAACGGGACCACAACCTATCGCACAATCATTCATTTCAAACTGGTTATAGTCTGGAAAGTAGTTCTCGCTCGGAATCGACCAGTAAGACCATGAACTATAGCTGCTTCGCTTTTGTCTCGATGGTCGATACTTAACAGCAAAGTACCGAGACGTGATCGAGCCACTGATGCGTACGATGTCTAGGGCAAAGAAGAATTCTTCTCCTTTAAAAACCTTCTTCGTACTCTTGTCAAGTTCCAGGGTAGCGAGACCTGCGTCGAGTTCAATTGCATCATTTGACATCAGAGCGTAATTCTCATTGGCTGTTTTGCATGTCTTCACGACCTGACACAGTTTCGTGTGTACTGCCAGATCTGGAATTACTTTGTATGCTTCCGGACCTGTTGGGATGTATCTGATACGTATCTCTTTCAGAACATCCAATTTACCGATAACAACGGATAGGGGAGATCCAGGGACGATAAAATTAGCACGAAATGTGCCGTCTCCGTCAGTAGCAAATCTATGAATTAAACTGTCAGAAGTCGAGTTGCCAGACATCTGACTAAGACGTTCTCTTATGAGAGAACGTTCATCTTCATCTTCATCTTCGTCCATCTGATGTTTTCTAACTCTTTTAGTATGTATTTTCCATTCTAGAGCTTGTTCTTCTGCCTTCGACTTGATGTAATTATGGATCATATCAACGTCTATTGGCTCATCAGTTTCGTTCTGAAATCTCTATAAACATAACGTGTAGTAAAACATGCCTTCGAATAACATCCCAAATTTACGCACCGATGCAGTTTCAAAATAGGATGATGATAATGATTGAGGTTTTAGGGCACACGATCGGCTAAATGGGCCGAGCGACTTCCAAAGGTAATGAAGCGAAGTCAGGATTAAACACCCTTCAGATATGCATACGCCGAGGTTCGAACTCAATTGGTAGTGAGTGATCTGTGATCCAACGCGCTACCATTTAGACCACGCAGGGGCCCGTTTCAAAATAGGAAGTGATAGCTAAAACTACCTGGCTTCAGACTTTCACGTAATAATAGTGCGGCTTTGTATTAGTGTGTTCAAATGACAAGTTACCTGAATTATCAGTTTCTCTGGTAAAGTTGTTGCCACAATCTTCCCATCTGTATCCGTACACATCATTTCTCCACCGGAAGTCAACACATAGAACCGGAAGCACTTCCGCCGTCTTGTTGATGCCATTTCCCGAAGCAAGGAAGTAGGTGAAGGTATCAACCCATTTACTAATACATCGTAATCACCTAGAAAATTAGCATAATATAATTAGCATACGACAGCTTGTTAATTTACTTGGAGCTGTGGTTAGGTGATTAATTAATTACAAAAGTGTCGTCTCTCACATGATCGCTTATATTAAGATTTGAACAATTCTATCATTATCATAAGGTAGTCCGTAGCTTGCAGTCTACATTTAATATATGTAAAATTAATAAAGCATTCTGGGATATAGCAGCCCGAGCTTTTATGATTTGTTGTGGTTGAATATACAGCAATTGGTGCCTAGATAACAGTGGCAACGACAGTACAACTACGTTATCATGTCAGGTAGAAACCTTAGCCTCGAATGACTCACAATTACTATAAATAAATTGGATTCCAGAAGGCCATATGTGAATCATCTGACAAACACTTTCTACGGCCTAGCTCTATTACAGTAGTATAATACTGGAATGGCGAAATGGGGATTCAGTTCCACTTCTAATATATCATATTTCTGGTCTACATTTTACAGTTTTAGTCATGTATAAAACCCAGGAAAGAGCATTTTCGCGGTATATATATATATATATATATATATATATATATATATATATATACACACACACACACACACACTAACAGAGAAAGATAGATCATCTAGAGGAAAGAACACAATGCAGTACTAAAGAAATGATGCTTCCAAAGTCTGGTATTAATAAAATTAAGAAAGTACACAATATGAGAGGTCATTGTGAATAATGGTCTGCTGGAAAGATGAAAGAAATTCCATTAACTTACCAAAATAGTTTAATCTAATAAGACTGACATTATACCTGAATTATATATACCAGCGCAATTATGGATTTCTGAGCCACTCGTTATATCACATAAAACACACTCAATCAAACATACTTCTGTGGAACACGCAACTTGAAACTCTTCTAGGAAGGATTGCAATAGCGACAAATTAAGCCCCAGAATGGGAGAAGTCTGATGCCAAATCATCTGCTAACGCGTACGTAGATCGTGGCGTATTGTGAAGCGGATGTAAAAGACGAATTTAACAGCAGATTATCAATGATTTAGTTTAACGATTTGGCGTAGATGAATATTCATCCATCTATGCAAATACAAATTACCCCCCTGGCATTAACATCTGGCAAATTTATTTATATTTCAATAGGTGAGGCGTTGGCGTCTTACCTGTCTCCGATCCAGAACTGACAGTTATGTATTGAGTGTCGTATTCCACTTCCCAGTAAGCGATATAATCGTTCGGCAGATCCTCTCTATAAAGTGGAACGGCATCTAGAAGTTGTTTGAAATCGAAATCAATGTTCTAAGCGTCAATACTGTGACGATAAGGGCACAACACTGACGACGGTTAGTTTTCACGACAAGCTGAATTCTTTAAGATGTGGTTTTAGAAGACTAAAAACAACAAAGCATTAGATAGATCAATGGCGACATGACAAAAATCATCTTTCTTCTTCTTCTGTATCTCCTGATCCGCCATGACAAAGAACTGAAATTAATCTAAACATCAAATTTGGTCGATCCGATGGTCATCATTACCAGGCCAGTGCAAAGTATGTCGTGCTTAATTAGAAAATGCACACGATCAATCCATAACACTATTGTATAATCAATCATATGGTTAAAATCTGCTAACGTGTATACGAAACAAAATTTCACTCATTAGCTATGAAGCACTAAGAGATGTTTCTCACAGATAGCTTAAATTCAACATACTAACTAGACCTAGTCTAGTAGCCTTACAGTAAATGCTACACGAACACGCTAAAGCGTGCTCATCCGAGGTTGGAAACATATCAAATCTATACTATACGGACGAAAACAATATGTACCTTTAATTTTTTTCAATCCACCCACTCCAATTTCATCGAGAAGCGCTTGTTGTGCGTCCAGTGACATCAGGAGTTCACGATCCATAACATGTTCGTTTTGGGTGTTGTCTGTAACAAGATATCTATTCATATTAAACTACAATCCCTATACGCTAGTACAACGTTTTACAGTTAGTATTAATGACCTACATGCGATGGATACAATTCTGATTGCGATACTAAGCATTTCTATTACAAATAACAATATATAATTCAGAATAATTGTTTGCTCCTAAAAAAATACAAACTGTCTTCTATTTTGGTAAAGTTTTTTTCTGAAGTTATTATTTATAATTCATTTACCACAGTTGTCTCGTTTCATATTCCTTAGTTTTTCTTCTACTTCAACCGTTAAATCATTTCAACGAATGATCACCATATTTGTTTCATTCAAACAATTTCATATAATTCAGTGTTTTAAATCATGATTTAATCACTGCAAAAATTCACGCTGTTAAACGACCATTAAAAACATGCCATGGCTCTTGTAGGTAGTTAATCAAGGTCATAAAGAATTTGACTTTTAACGTCACTGATCGGGATCATAATTTTTCTTTATCACCAGAATCTATCCATCTATAATATGGTTGGTTTGCTCCGACTTTCCGGAAGTAGACATCAAATGTGAGATATAGATCTATATAAACTATCAAATATATATATATATATATATATATATATATATATATATATATATATATATAATATATATTGTGGTCATTTCGGGACAAGACCATTTCAGGACAAGATATATATATCAAAGTTGATATACGTTAGTTATGTAACTTTTTTATTAAATAAATTTTCATGTGTTTGAACGAACATGTTCAGATCTATGTTTATTGTTATTATTGTGTAATTGTTTCCGCTCTTTATGTAATGAGCGCAATAAGAAAATTATGTGCATTGTGAATCGTTATTACATATTTTATATACACATAAATGTTGCTGTTTTGTGGCCACTTTTGTGCACAAGATTAGTTCAATAGGCCGACTTGTTTTAGATAAGAACATCACTTTGATATACAACCAACATATAGGTGCAGAAAAAGAGACAATATTATTATCATGCACCTTTTTGTATCATTTCAGTAAACCCAGTATTTGATGAATTATCATATGATGAACACTATAAGGCGGGGTCGATGTCCGATGGACTGGCGAGATTGACGGCTTATTTAATATGGAAAGTTACATAACTAACATGTTTGCTCGTATATCAACAGTGATCTATGGGGTAAATATTATATATATATATATATATATTAGTAAATAACTAAGGGTGCTAGACTTGAAAAAGATTTTACTATTTGTTTCACATCGTAGATAAAAACGTTGGAGACAAATTTCAAAATGGAATTCTTCCTGAAATTTTGGTATTTTCGGTACTGCTTCGCCATTTCGATCAGGGGCCTTCGAACGAAAATACCAATTAACGTGATAATATTAGCAGTTAATCATCATATACATGTACTAGTTACATACCTTCGACAGACTTGGCGTGGCAGTATACGACTAGAAGCAGCAGTACACCTCCAGCAAATACCTTGATCAGCGCCATGGCTTCCTAACTACTGTCTGAATTTTCTGTCTTCTGATACCAGATCACATTCAGCGCAGTTGCTAAACTTTGGGATAGAGCGCCGCTGGCTGTCGCCTATTGGACGGAGCTAGATTCAGCGCAGATATATAGGCCATGTATTATATAGACCACTAACGGGTGTTTGAATTTAAGACGCCACCGGCAACAAAAGGTCACAACGACACAATAGAAATCAACAATAGGTGGCTGTGTCCAATTAATATAACGGCCGTTGAAGTCTCCAGGTATAATTAAAGCGGTTAAAACGACACAGCTGACTGCTTATCCTTGTGTGAAGTGGCAATTACAATTACTGTCAACTGGCTGTATGGATGCTTAATATAGTTTGTGCTTAGTGTAATTAACTTCCTGGCTATTCTTCTATGCGATGCATTATCAGAATAATAACTCGGTGTCATCGACTTGGATTGCTGACATATACAGAAGACGTTAATACTGAATTGGCTTTAAATCCACAAAAAGAAGATATTTAAATCTTATGAAACCTTGCTCAATAAAGAATTATACGGTCTTTCTCTGTCATGGTGTTTTTTCTTTCTTTTATCATTCATTAATGATCGAATTTGTAAGCTCGTTGACGCTGATGTTTGCTGAAGTGCCCAGAATCATTATCTAAGTGTACGAGGCAATTTGTTTTCAACGAAAATAAAGCTATATCAGCACATTATTATCACCAGAATCTTGGCGTCTGGTCGGTTAACACTTTAGCTCAATGTAAAAACTGAAATCGTAGCATGCCAATCAGCATTTAGGATGATGACGATGACTGGTATTTTACGGCCACTTTTGTGCACTTGGATAGGCTAAATGGGCCAAGCGACCTCCAAAGGTAATGAAGCGAAGTCAAAGATGAAACACCCTTCAGACAGTTTACCCTTTACAAATGGTATCGTTTTTTCGAATGTCTGGTTTACTGGCTACATGGTCCAGTCATAAAGTACCCGTAGTATCTGTGACCAAACAGGTATCTTCATGTATGTGATATTTAATAATTCCTTGGTCTCTCTGTGCCTAGTTTTATTTGGAGCCCCCCCCCCTTATCAACGTTACCCGGTGATATCCAATGAGGTTATTCTCACCATCATATGGTTGTGTGTTTATTTCATTTTCCTGATTATGTTCATATTTTGTTTACTCACACATTCCGCCATCATTCATCATATTAGTGTTGTTCGTGTATGTCTCAGTTGAGGGTGACTTCATCTCTAATATGCTTATTTATGCCAGGTGTGGTGTCACTTGATGTTATAAGGTCAGGTAACTCGTACGATTTGATCTCTTTATGCCAGAATGTTGACTATTATATATTGCAGATCAAAGACTCACCGTAATTATCACGAACTTGATGAATTCAGATTAATGATAGGCGCAAATTCTTTGTTTGATAATGTAATTTTTTCAGTTGAATTATAGAGGACTTTCCTCTAGCTGGGATTCGTTTCCAATCGTTCAGTGTGGCCTTCAGTGCAATAAATTTACGGTGGACATAATTGGAATCGGTGAATTTTCAGAACAGCAGGTGACACGTGTCTCAAGTTACCTGAATTATTAACACGATGTCATGATGATAGTTATAGAAGAGGCGTAGGTGACCTCATTAATGATATTATAAATTCCAAAATTTAGTAAGGGATGAGTGTCTTCATATTCTACGCATTTAGTCACTGTTTATAGAATTAGGCAATAAATAGTATTAAAAAAAACAATTGTTCGGGTCATTTACCGACCGAATAATGAATCCCACACAGATTTGGATATGTTTCAATCCAATATGTTTAATATTATGTAACTTATATCCAATGAATAGAAATCATGTTAGATCCTTGGAGACTTGAATGTCAATTTGTCGAGATTTGGAGATCATCCAAAAACAGATTACTACATAGATCGGTTGTTCTCTAATGGATTTCTCCCTCTTATTGTTAAACCAACCAGGATCATCGTATCATTTTCCAGTCTCATTGATCATATTTATTCCAACAACGTTAGCGCAACAGGACACTCTGATGATTGATGTTTTACGGCCACCTTTGTGCACATGGTAGGCTAAATGGGCCGATCGACCTCTAAAGGTAATGCAGCTTCCTTCAGATATGCCCACGCCCAGATTCGAACTCAGGTGGTAGTGATATGTGACCCAACACGCTATCGTTAGACTACTGAGAGGTCCCAACAAGACACTTTGATATTCTTATGACTGATGTCTCTGATCATTTAGGAACATTCTACATAACACAATCAAATGATCAAAATAAACTACAACAAAAAACCTACATCAGTAAACACATTTTCTCAGAACATGACATAGATATGTTTAGATTAAATCCAAGCTATACTGATTTGAGTACCATATCCCAAATGATATGTTCAAACGATGCCTATAATGAATTTACGAAAGTACATATTAATCCCTTTAATTTTTCATTCCCCGTGGGTGAAAAACGACCAAGAAACAAACACACGGAACACGAATCCTGGATCACACCAGGACATCTGATCATAACATAAAAATATTCAAGTAATTCCATATAATTCACACTTATCCGAAAAACTAGTGTTAAATCTGGTTTCCGAAACAGTTTCAATATGAATAACATTCAGGTAACAGACAGATCAGAAACATTCAATAATTTCTTTTCCAAAATAGGAATTTCAAACTAATCATAGTGTTCCGAATATGAAAAAGAATTATATATCATAATGCCACCAACGATATCCCAATGTCTTTTCTTTGTTCCGGTGTCGCCATCTGACATCGTAACCTAACAAACTAAAAACCGAAGTCAGTTTTGTCCAACTAAATTACTCAAACCAACTACAAGTGAAATAATTGGTGCCCTCACAGATACAATAAATAAATCATTTGAAACTGTAATTGCGCCCAAAGACATGAAAATAGCCAAAACTACTAATTTATAATTCATCTAATCAAACACTTACAAGGAACTACGAGCCAACAAGCTTATTTCCCGTCTTCTCAAAAATAATTGAAAAACTGATGTCCCAAAAAATTATTTTTCTCAATCTTTCTAATTTATTCTATAAACATCAATAGAAAGAAATTGTACAATTAAAGCTAGTTATCTGTCAAACGACAAACCAGTGCCTAACTCAAACAAAACATGATAAGAATATACACTCTGTATCTTTGTATAGTATATTAAATACGGATAGAATAATATAATATAAGAATTAAACTCTTTTCTTTACAATATATATATATATATATATATATATGTGTGTGTGTGTGTGTGTGTGTATGTGTGTGTGTATATGTGTGTGTGTATGTTACTGTAAAGTAAAATATTTACTCCCAAATTAGAGGAGCAAACTCCTGCAAAATCGGTTTAATTAGTTTTAAATCGATGTCCACTGCTCTAACGGAAACTTTATTTATTACAAATAGTATCTCTTTGTCTTTGTTTAGGCAGTGTACGCTATTGTCGGTTTGACTTAATTAACTCAGTATTAAAATGTGTGTTTCGAAATAGTGATTAGTTTAGTTTGTAAGAAACGATGTTTACATATAATACAAATTGTTATGATATCTACGGTATAATAGTAAACGTTTATAGAATGAAAACATGATTAACCTTGTCACTTCAGTTGTTAATGGATGCTTTTGGAAAGAACGGAAACACATTTAAGTTTTGTCTTTGAAGTTTTATTTACTGCTGTAATAATACTAAATATATGTCAAATATAGATAAAATATATACTGACAGTGTCAGTACTAGATGTAAGTAAGATAACATAAAATACATATCAAATATAGATAAAATCTATCCTGACAGTGTCAGTACTAGATGTAAGTAAGATAACACAAAATACATATCAAATATAGATAAAATCTATCCTGACAGTGTCAGTACTAGATGTAAGTAAGATAACACAAAATACATATCAAATATAGATAAAATCTATCCTGACAGTGTCAGTACTACGTGTGAGTAAGTAAGAAAACACAAAATACATATTCAGTATATATAAAAATAAATCTGGCACAAACATTATATATTCTAGTTTTGTGTTATTATACACAATGTTATCAATCTAATTTATCAATATAAGCTGGCAGAAACACCTAGTGTGTTACTCCCTTTATTCATAACCACGTCAATCCTTGAATATCTATCGCCCTTATCCATACATATTATTATGAAATAAACATTCTATTTGTTATTCTTACTTCCATTACTGATACTACTGCAATGCTAGTTCTTGCTATTACACTGTATTTCTACGTTTTTAAATTAAATTGACATTATTCCTAATGCTAAAAATATTTGTTCAGAAACAACACACCTGAATTTAATGCATTTCAAACATATTCAACTATCCCGTGCTTAAAAATGAGTTAAGTCATTGAAATTTGATGTAAAACAAAATTAAATTGAAAAATACAGGATCATCCTCCCCCACGTCGATCTGCAATGAATTTTGCGTTCATACATATTTATATGTCATCTATGTTACTAACAAATCTAACAATAAAACTGTCTGAATTCGAATTTTCAGGCATTTTATTATTGCTCTCACGATTCCATCATTCCAGCCGTTTAATACACGGCAGTTATTCCATAAAAGGCCTGCAAATTCTTCCAGCCGTTGCCATAGCCACCCCAGCCCATGTGTAAATACATCATGTCCTCGGTCGACGTCTTCGTTTTGCAGACCCACCAGCAACAAGACTCGTACGTCCTGATGCGTGTCCTCACCCTCGTAGCCACGGGATAGTGCCACGCCAAATAACTGCCGTCTCTCCAGCCGACAATCACCGGCCATCCATCCTGCAACTTGTACTTCGTCCAGCTTTCTACCGAATCACTATATATTCCTAACCACGACAACCAATGCGCTTTCTCCTGCAATCTGGGCCACCACGAGGTCTCTCGCGCCCTGAAGAAATCTTCCACTTTGTTCATGTTGTAGTAAAAAGTGGCTCCTTGGCCGAATAAGCAAAAGGTTTTCAAAATTTCATTTTGTTCCTTAATGTATGCCCTCATTCTGTCATCATTGTACTTCGGTGCCACCTCGGAACTGCTCCCCGTCGTACCATCGCTTCCACTGCCATAGAGATTCTCGCTGCCCGTAAATGCCGAATTGTAATGACTCCTTCGATCGTAATATCCGAACACCATGGACCAAGCAACGGGACCACAACCTACAGCACAATCATCCATTTCAAACTGGTCGTATTCCGGAAATAGGTCCTCGTTAGCAATCGACCAGTAAGACCATGAACTATAGCTGCTTCGCTTCTGTCTCGATGGTCGATACTTAACAGCAAAGTACCGAGACGTGATCGAGCCACTGATGCGTACGATATCTAGGGCAAAGACGAATTCTTCTCCTTTAAAAACCTTCTTCGTACTCTTGTCAAGTTCCAGGGTAGCGAGACCTGCGTCGAGTTCAATTGCATCATTTGACATCAGAGCGTAATTCTCATTGGCTGTTTTGCATGTCTTCACGACCTGACACAGTTTCCTGTGTACTGCCAGATCTGGAATTACTTTGTATGCTTCCGGACCTGTTGGGATGTATCTAATACGTATCTCTTTCAGAACGTGCAACTTATCGACAACAACGGATAGGGGAGATCCAGGGACGATAAAATTAGCACGAAATGTGCCTTCTCCGTCAGTAGCAAATCTATGAATTAAACTGTCAGAAGTCGAGTTGCCAGACATCTGACTAAGACGTTCTCTTATGAGAGAACGTTCATCTTCATCTTCATCTTCGTCCATCTGTTGTTTTCTAACTCTTCTGGTATGTGTTTTCCATTCTAGAGCTTGTTCTTCTGACTTCGACTTGATGTAATTGTGGATCATATCAACGTCTATTGGCTCATCAGTTTCGTTCTGAAATCTCTGTAAATATAAAGTGTTGTGATATACTAAAACATGCCTTCGAGTTAACAGATTCACTGATTCACAGTTTCAAAATGCGAACTGATAATTCAAATTACGCATAGATCTGATTTTACGTAATATTAACATCTGTTGGGATTCGTTTTTTGCTTTACTTAATCCTTTGACATGTTACCCGGAGTATCAGTTTTTCTGGTAAAGTTGTCGCCACAATCTTCCCATCTTCATCCGTACACATCATTTCTCCACCGGAAGTCAACACATAGAACCGGAAGCACTTCCGCCGTCTTGTTGATGCCCTTTCCCGAAGCAAGGAAGTAGGTGAAGGAACTAATCCATTTACTAATATATCGTAATCACCTAGATAATAAACATAATTTGATAACTGCTACGAAAGCTTGTGTTAGCAAGGATATTAATTAACTTGGTATTATAGTTAAGGTGAGAGCTGACCACAGAATTATATTGTGCAACTGAGATATGATCCATAGGATGATTTCTCATACTAAGACTTGAACAGCTAAATGACACCTTGTTTTAACGAATCGTAAATTTATTAATATTTAAAGTTTCTGATATCCTACCTGTTCCCGATCCAGAACTGACAGTTATGTATTGGTTATCGTATTCCACTTGCCAGTAAGCGATGTAATCGTTCGGGAGATCTTCCCTGTAGAGTGGAACGGCCTCTGGATGTCGTGTGGAATTGGAATACATTTATTGGTGTTACGCATATATTTCTGGTCTAGCAATTTATTTAATTTACATTTGCAACAAAACATTTTGGGCGTAATAAGATTCTGAAGGCGAAATCAAATTTTGCGCATCAGGATTGTGCCATTAACTTTGTACAAGTAATAACATGTATATCTTCCTAGTCTAGCAGTTTTACAAAAAAAATCTACATCAGAGTAGTTCATATAAGGTTGTGAAAATATGAAATCGACGATATACCGGCAAACTATTTATGTTGAGAGTGTATTAATTAATTACCCCTAATCTTGTCCAATCTACCAACTCCGATTTCATCAAGAAGTGTTTGCTGAGCGTCTAATGACATCAGTTGATCACGATCCAGAACATGTTCGTTTTTCGTGTTATCTGCAACAATATCAACATTCAAAATGAAGTGATATTCCTCTAAACTAGTTTAATGTGGTATTATTATTATTATTTACTTTCATGTCAAGTATATATTTGTAATTACTATTCTAAACGTTGATTTAGTTTGAATTGCCATGAAATATAAATAATTCTAAATAATTTTATTCAGTTTAAGAAAAAAAAGGAGTAACCCTTCTTAATCCAGATTTGATAAGTGCTTTCCTGGCGATCTTAATATTATTACTAGCTACATTGTTAAATGCTAGAAAATGTATGCCAATGAAAATAGGTTACTGCGATTGTGTATTGAAAATATGCCCAACCGTCAAACGTGAATTAACTCGGGAAATTTGATATTCTCTGGAGAATGGTCCCGGTGTCGAAAAGGCTTCGGTGGCGAAAGTTGCCGGAACCTACGTCACAGATGTCCAGAATGTCTCTTTAAGAAGATGTTCGAAATGATGTCTACGACCATTGAGGATGTCCAGTTTTTGTCTACATCATTTAATGAGATGCGTATAGGGTACTCATATGGACATAATTAATTAATAAAGTCCAATATGATGAGTATCGGATAAGAACAAAGATGGCGGTCAGCAGCATCGTTCGAAGGAGATAAGATACTGTTAAAAGAGTCGTGTGCATTTTATTGTATATTCAAAACTTCCGACTCCCCTATATTGTTAACCTTATCATGAGCTAAATAAGCTAACCGTGCATATAGTTGGTTATTCAGCGTTAGTGTCAGCTGTTCAATGGCATTTAAAAACCTTAACACTTGGCTCTTGTAATTACTCACTATCATAACAAATCTCCTATTGTGTTACTAATATTTTGAGTATCAGGTTTTAACAACTGAGTATCCGGCTATTGAATCTGTAATTAATGACTATATCGACATACGTTTTATATAGTGTAAATATATTTGTAATTGATTGTATGCGCATACAATCATTTAAGTTCAATTATGATGCAATTTAACATTTGATCAATAAAATTGTTGTTGTAATAATATTTGATGCTGTACAGACAGTAGATGATAACACAGTAGCTTAAATGTTACGTATAATCTGAATGTGATGTTGTTCAAACCAATATAATGTCACTTATATCAGGAAAGAGTAGGTTCCAACAAGTTGACCATTTAACTACAATTAGTACAAACCAAAACATAACTTCATTGTTATAATAATAATAATATCTTTTATATAGCGACCTATTCAAATAATTGTTCTAGAGTACTCTATGGTTTGTATAATTAAAATACAAAATTAATAATTAACAGTTAAGCAACGACATAATATCAGAATTATTCAATTCTATCTAATCTGCCTAGTTCATAGGCAAGTGTTCAAAGTTTATGTAGTTCAATATTTAAATAATAATTTACATTTATTTTGGACGCTTAGGACAATGAATATTTTTTAATAAATGGTCTGTCTGACTGTCCCCCCCCCCTCCTCTCTCTCTCTCTCTCTCTCTCTATATATATATATATATAAATATATATATATATATATATATATATATATATTTAATTTGGACTTACATAATATTAATAAAGGCGCTAATGTCCACTTCTTCCTTTACTAATCTCTATTTCTAACTCATATACTCTACTCATTTTATATATATATATATATATATATATATATATATATATATATATATATATATATATATAATAGGATTTTATAATATGGCGCGGAAATGTCAGAAACATATTATAATTTAATTTAATGTCTAAGCTCATATAGCACACACAATATATATATCATAAATATATATATATATATATATATATATATATATATATATATATATAATGTACACTGGTTATTCCTTTTTAGTGCGCACGCGAGATATGTTTGTATATACTGCCGGTGATAATATTCCACGATCCCAACAGTCAGTAAAGGAAAATGAAAGATAAGGTTATATTTAGTATATTTCTATGCAAAGAACACTGATTTACTAAACAAAATAGATTAAATTGGAAGTTCTATGTGTTAGTTCGCAGAACACATTTCCCGTGTACAAGCAGATAGCCGTATTCGTAGCGAAAGTTTACGTATAGGCAGTAGCTTTCCCATAATGTTTCTTCAATACACATCTTTGGCCATTTATAATAATATCGAAAATGGACATGGCAGTTGTAATATCATCATTTTACCAGGACAATTCAGAGATATTTTCAACGATTTGTTTTATTTGAATCATGACCCATGCGCACGTCAGTGATAATGCGCTAGCATAGATGGCATAATTCTAATAAAAAAACGGGTGTCCTATTTGGATCGAAAATACTCATCAAATCGGAGACATATTGTCTTACACAAAACTACTGATTGATAGAGCAATAATCCGGCATTGATATATTGCATTTGTGTATTATTTCTCGTGAATTAAGGTGAACCATGAGTTGATTTTAAAATGTAAACAAACCCCGGCTGTCGCGATTTCAATTTTCAAGCGATAACCGATACTAGTGGACTTCGCTAAAGAAATATTTACTCTAATTTTTTCACTTTGTTGACAATAACAGCATTTAATAATGGAATATGCTGAACAACAAGAAACTAATCTATCACTAGAGGTATTTTCCTATCTGAATAGGGAACCTACCCGCGAAAACCTTTCGATAGATGGCGCTACGAGCAACCCAGTCCTTGGGATTTCCAAAAAGCGAAGTAAACAGTTGTATTTTCTTAGGATGGTTAGTGAAATTCAACAAAAATAGAAAGTGGTTGTCATTCTTTTCCTTGGTCACAAAAGGATATACTTAAGAAATGGATTCATGCCGTAAAACGTGTAGAGACGTGAAAACCCAGACGATAAAACGTTAATTGTGTCTGAGGCACATTTTGATTCTATGACTACATAGAGTGCAGACCTATTATTTTGCCCATGAATGTCCCATTATATGTTTATATTTTATTGAAATAATTATTTTACCTGTAATTAATGCACCAAAAATAAGTTCATATTGTATCATTCTATATGATATAATATATTAAATAATTGCTATTGCTGTTTGCTCCCAAGATAATCAGGCATATTTTACCTCTGATTATAGAAATATCTGCAATTCTCTTCACTTTTTTTGTCAAACAGTGAGAGATATTCATCAATCCGATTTTTGGACACCGGCGGAAAGTCTTTCTGCATTCTACTATTGATGCATTCTACTATTGAGTATTCTACTATTGACTCAGTCTCCAAATTCTATGCCCATGTTATGGCCTCACTTGAAAGTAACTTGATCAGACTTGCAGTATTTCTGGACCTCTCTCAGGCATTCGACACAATAGATCGCAACATTTTGTTGAAAAGCTACGCTTTTATGGTGTTCGCGGCGTTGCTTTGAAGTGGTTCAGGAACTATTTGACAAGCAGGTCCCAATTTGTGTCATACCATCACATACACTCTGCCAGTCATAGCGTAACCTGTGGGATTCCCCAAGGAAGTGTCCTCGGCCAACTCCTATTCTTCATCTATGCAAATGATTTACCACATGCATTAACACATTCAATATGCATCTTATTTGCAGACGATACAACAATATATTCCGCTTCTCAAAGCCCAAAATAATTACAACGAAATACCAAAAATGACATGAGAGCATTATCAGACTGGTTCTATGCAAATAAATTATCACTGAATGTTCAGAAAATAACTTTTGTTGTGTTTGCTCCAAAGAACACAAACAATAACATGACATCCTGACATCCATCACACTGGGAAATCAACAAATGCAAAATTCCTAAGTATTTATATAGATGACGGTCTTATCCAGCGGATCATATGCAATTCAAACGGTCAAAAGATATGTCTGTCGATAATTTGAAATCATTATACTACAGTGTTATTCATTCTCCTCTTACGTATATGACACAATGTTATGGGGATCATCATATCAATACAGACTGCATAAACTTGAAATATTACAGAAGGAATCAATCAGAAATATGTGCAATGCTGGATACAATGCACCGAAAACTCCAGTTTTTAAGCAGCTCGGCATTACCAAATTAATGGACATATATAATATCCAACTCAATACAAATTAATGTATTCATACACTACAGGTGCTTTACTTGCTTAATTACAAATACTATTTACAAATAATTATCTTGTACACAGTCGTCAAACACGTCCTTCCCGGGAACCTCATATCATAGCTAGAAAACCTGTCTTTACCAATATCCCAAAAGCTTAACTAGCTTTGCCAGACGACGTAAAGAACTGCAAGTGAATCAAATATGTCAACAAACGAGTAAAGAAATATTACTTAAGCTCTTATTGAGATCACTGTCACATTACCTTGCTCCATCATCATCTCTACTCGAAGATTTAACATAACACTATATTGTTGGAATGACTTATTGTCCAAATTAGTGGGTAGTCTGTTAATGACGTGCATACCAAACATACCCATATGTAACCGTCTCGCTGTATGTTTATTGTTGTTTCTGTTAAAAAAATACCAGCCTGCATCCTTATACAGATTTAACATCCTTGGTGAAACCCCAAACTGTATCTACCCTGTACTCGCTTCATTTAGTATATATATATATATATATATATA
Source organism: Paralvinella palmiformis (assembly GCA_025642065.1). Classification (NCBI taxonomy): domain Eukaryota; kingdom Metazoa; phylum Annelida; class Polychaeta; order Terebellida; family Alvinellidae; genus Paralvinella; species Paralvinella palmiformis. The sequence goes on from JAODUP010000202.1 coordinate 1,251,425, forward strand.
TATTGTGTGTGTGTGTGTGTGTGTGTGTGCGTGTGGTGTGTGTAATGCCATTTTAGATTCAGTTTTAAATAAGCATATTGATTGATTACAGAGTGTAGATCCTTGTATGCAGACATTGCTGGTGTAGACATCGTTTTTTTCTTCTTCATTGGATGTCCCAGCAGCAGCATTGTACTCGAAGAAACTGAGTCTCTTAAAACAATGATATTCTTGTATATTTATTTTCATTCAAATTCCAGCATGTGCTCTTCGGGATATCTAGTACTCTTAACCGACATTTATGGTAACAGGCAAACAAATAAATTATATTCGGACCGAGGCTCCATGCAGAATTTAGTTTGTTTATCAATAGGTACCATGCATGTAGGGCTACCTATTCTTATTATGACATATTATTAATTAATATTAGCAAGTAGAGTATAGGTCTAATACTCAACCCGATATCTCGTACTGAGATCAAGCCAATTTCAGCCTAGACGGCCCGGCCATGTTAAAATATATGGGTCACAGAACCGCGAGCATTATTTACAACCCGGAGGAGTGTACTCTTCTCACTTATTTATAAGTTCCCGTTTTCGACCAGAAATTGTGCCACCACATCTTCTTAGCTCGGTTTTTAGTTGTACTAAAGATATATATTCGAATTTGCATTTATTTGACGCCACAATCAAAACAAATACAGACGAATCGAGAGAATAAAAAGCCGATAATGGTGTTCTGCAGCTGATCTGTTACTATGGGCGCCGCACAAGTAGGACTGGGTCGCTCGCAGCGCCGCCTCGCGGATTAGTTTCGGAGTACTTCATTCCAATCGTATTACGCAGTAGATCGTTGTTCAAACCAAGATGTTCAGAACAAGAATCCGGCCCACATTAAAAACCACGAAACTCCGCCTCCGCTGGTCTGGGCTGTACCCGGCGGTGACGCGAAGGCGTAAAAGGCCGCGGAAATTAGTTGGCAAGGTCTATTAATATGGTAATAATAACAGTTACCATATACATATACTAGTTACATACCTTTGACAGACTTGGCATGACAGTATACGGATAGGAGCAGCAGGACACCTCCAGCAAATACCTTGATTAGCGCCATGGCTGGGTAGCTACCGTCTGAGTGCTGTCTTCTAACATCAAATCACCTCTGCACAGCTAGGTGTTCCATTAAATAGACCACCAGAAGGCGTTTGAATATATTTTCCCTTGTAATATCCAGGTATGAGAATGACCCAGCTGGGTTTTTTCCTCTACTTTATGGTTCTTCTTATAGACGATGACTTGTGAGTATAAATATAGGCGATGACTCATCACCATAAATCTAGGAGCTCCGGTGGCCTAGCGGTTAAGCAACCGGCACTTGGTGCCAAGGGTCACAGGTTCGATCCCAGCAAGAGGTCGAAACCTTTCCAGGGATTAATTTCTCGGGTCACAACATCGTGGGTGGCTGACCACGTTAAATGGCGCTGCCGTCTCCACTGAATTATTAAAAATAAAGGGGGACGTTAAAGACCCATTGAGAACGTAAAACACTTTGGCAGTGACCATCCTCATGGTAATTCGGCTGCATCCTTCCGTACTGCTCCCCTGTGAGTGGTGGGGGGAGGAGAAAGTCTCAACCACTCCAACATAGAGGCTGTGCTGAATAAACGACCGCCTGAGGATTCTCCCCCGCAAAAGAAAGCTTCAGTATAAATATAGGCTGTTGGCGTGGGTGAGTGATTCAGGTGTATTCCAGCATATACTAGAACGTTGATATATTGAAATGGCTTTAATTGTAGGGAAAAAATTGAGGCCGTCCATGCCAATAAATTGAAAAGCAATAGATAAAACAAAAAGGTTCTATCTCCTTCATCATCTTTCCCTTGCTTCGTTCTCATCGCCTTTTAAATATATGACACTGCTGAGGCAGGTGTTCATAGAAAGGGAAAGTACAGCTAACTAACATTATATAAAAGCATTTGTTTTCAATGCATAAAAAGGGGCATTTCATTAAGTTATTATTACTAGAACTGTCAAGTTCTGGTCGGTAGCTTGATATCAGAGAGAGTATTATAACAAGGAGACATTTTTCAATAAACTTTAGGAGCGAGAAAGGAGCCGTAATGCAATGGAGTATACTCAGCAAGTGATGCAAATGATTGGCCCAGATCAGAAGCCGTTGTGGATCAGTTTTATAATGATGAATCTTCCGGAAACTGGATTACATCTGTTTCATAATAGTATAGCTGTCATCATATTCATTGCACTCATTAATACTATCTCTCTGCGGATAATTATGTGCATTTTTTCTCTCTAATTGTGAATATTATATACTATTGATCGCTAAACTTTAATCCCCTAATAATTGGTAATATTCTTCCCAATAATTATATAGGTAATAGGATGCTAAGAACTATATTTCTGAATAAAAAATCATTTAATTTGTTTATTACAAATTCAGTGTTTTCTTATTAAAAATTCACTGGTGAGCAAGTGTCCACTTTTTCATTTGCTTGGTGAGCAAGTGTCCGGGTGAGCAACTGTCAGGTGAGCAATTGTCCAGGTGAGCAACTGTCCTACAGCCGTTTCTGGATATAATCGGCGTATGCGAATGTTCTCACACACACACACACACACACACCATAAAATGGTTGTAATTGAGACGTGACATGAGATATGTTTTCTGAAGTCGAATGTGTGAAGACAAATCGTAAAGTTCAGTGGAAATTTCTTGTTTTTCCAACATCCAAATTGGTGTCATTGTGTGATATCGGTCAAACATATCTAGGTTAGACCTGGAGGTAGCGAGATATTTTCAGTCTGTAAGATGGTCACGTCTTCAGTGCACCTCCAATTTATTTTGTGATGAGTTCTTGTATATCTAAAGATGAGTCCGTCGCCGATCCATATTGCGAGTAGCTGTAACGTGGTCTGTTTGTTTTTCGTTTTCAAATATAGTCGTATATTGTCAACAAATTTGCCTGGACCGAGGACTTACGTAATATGGCTACACAGTCAGATAACTCCACGTCACGCAGCGATTGGTGTGTGGATATATTTTAGGCCGGTATTATTTACCCGGCAGCCGAGTCCCGAACGATAGAAAATGGTCTTATTCATCCGTCAGCGGATCCCGAAGAAAAGTATCGGCGACTGTTTACACGGCAGCCTGGTATACAACACTTATTTTAGTTCTTGCTCAGCCCAAATTGCCAGATGCGCAACGACATAAATCTTCACTTGGTGGCCGGCAAGTACAGCCGGGTCATCGCAAAATGAGGACGCCTTAATTGTTTTCTGAATGGCTTCTACCCTCGGGTGTAGACTATCATGTGCTTGAACGTTTATTAGTAACTGCGATGGATATAACGTAAAGATATATTGCGTATGGATATTTTCCCAAACTTTTCCAATGTAATCGTTTATGCGTGTTACGAACATTGATATAAGGAATTCACGGTTGTTGAGAATATATAACTAATGGAAAGTGGCCCATTTATTCGCTATTAGTATCCGCCAATCGGGGGAAGGAGTATTTTGTAACATGGCTACACAGTCAGATAACTCGTTATCCGGTGCCGGTAATTCTTGGATGCTAGATAACTGACTGGGATTCAAAAATAAACATTGGATGTGTGTAGAGGTGTGTGCCTGGATGATGGTAGTGATGTGTTGATGGCAGTTGACTGAGGCAATGGCTCTTTGCACACGACAAAACTGAAGCTGACACATCAGCAGACGAGAATAAACATTAGTGTGGGTAGAAGTGTGTGCCTAGAGGACGATGGGGAAGAGTTTTTCGTACACAACAAAACTATCTAAAGTTGACGAAAATTATGAAGTATCCGACACATCTCCTGTCGAGCCAATACACACGTTAGGTATAACTGTAAACAAACGTCAACGAAGGACTTTTTAAAGCTGATTAACTCATATAATTATGTTTATATGGAATTAGACTTGTTCTCCTTATACAGCTTACGTGTATTTCACTTATTTTATACAGACGTCGAACTGCAATTGGTTGCAATAAGTAATATAAAATAAACGTTGCACAATATATCTTTGCGTGCGTTTGGAAGACATATGGCACATCCAACACTGCCACCTACCGGTTAATCTACATACTCGCGTATTCCAATTATTTTCAAATATGACAGGTGTCACATAGCTAGGCATCTTAGTATACTCATGTTACTGAGGTAACTGCAATCATTATTCCTTAGAAGGAGACGGAAACATAATAATTTCGCCCAATGTTTCATGACTGTGTTGATCAATAAAACTGACAAAAGTTCAATTGCATTTAAACTAAATTCTGCCATTAAACATGAAGTATAATAAAGCGTTTTATGCAGTGAGATATATTAATTTACATATATTTTTGACGCTTAGGACCATAATTGTTTTTCACCAAATGGCCCCTCTCTCTCTCTCTCTCTCTCTCTCTCTCTAAACACACACCACACACATACACACACACACACACACACACACACACACACAAAGGCGCTTTATATTTAAAACATAAATCTAATATTCTAAGCTCTTACAGCACAAACACAATTTATATATAAATACACTAGTTTATATATTATAAATAGGCTAATTTGAAAATATTTCTTCACTTGTTGTAGGTTTAATATGATTTGACAACTTATTCTACAATCTGGGTGTCGATGCTCGAAAGATTTATCCCCGAACATTGTTCTATAGCTTTTTATACCGCCAAAAGTGAAAAGGATTCAGATCGGAACATTCTCAATGGTATATATATTTTGGGATCAGTTCGCTTAGATATAGTAGTGCTGTTCCATTTAGTACTTTAAATGTGTGAAACAGGATCTTGTACAGTGATCTGAAACGTACAGGTGTTATGCGTTCCTTTTTGTGAGTTCCTATCACGAGACGTGTAACACAGTTCTGCTCACGCTGTAGGTCAGATATATATATATATATATATATATATATATATATATATATATATATATATATATATATATATATATATATATATATATATATAATGAGAGAGAGAGAGAGAGAGAGAGAGACTATTATATTCGAGTAAATCATAGTATTTACTCAGATTTGAGACGATATTTCGTTCTAGTCCAGTAATAATCCATTGTGCAGTATTGCTACTTTGTTTTTATTTTAGCTAAATCACTTCAGTGATTCCATACTGAGTTGGTGTACATTGTCACGTGGTCAACAAACTGTAATATCTGCATCCTTGGAAATATTGTAGGTATTGATTAGGGAATCAGATTGTTTTTTAATAATGATGAATTTTCTTTCTATATATATATATATATATATATATATATACATATATATATATATATATTCACGGTGATATAGCCAAACAAACGATATTTTATAGTTCAAATATCTTTTATCAAAGCATTACGGGTTGCTGACTTAGAAAAGGTTTTTCTGCATGTGCCACGTCTTAGAAGAATACCGTCTTGCTTCTCGAAATTATTAAAGTATAACAGGGAATGTTTCTCAAAACCCTTTTTTCTTTTGTTTCTAGTGACTCCTTACTGCTTCACTAATTTGAACAGCGGCAGTATACGGATAGAAGCAGCAATATACCTCCAGCAAATACCTTGATCAGCGCCATGGATGGGTAGCTACTGTCTGAGTGGTATCTTCTTACATCGAATCACATTTACGCAGCTAGGTCTTCCATTAAATAGACCACCAGAAGGCGTTTGAATATATTTGCCCTAAATATCAAGGTATGATAATGACTGAGGTTTCCTTTATCTTTGCGTATGTGACATATAGCATAGGTATTCGGTGATTGTCGGCATAGTTCACTTTGTGCTGACAGCACTTAATTTTATAGCTGTTCCTATAGACGATGACTCATCAGTGTAAATATAGGCGATGACTCGGGTGTATAAATACGTAGACAATGACTCATTAGTATAAATATGCTGGGTGGTTTAGGCGTATATTGGTTTTCACTTATTGTCTGGTCCCAGGGTTGGAACTCATACTAGGATTAGTGTTTTCTCAGTTGCTGTCCCTACTCTTCGGAGTTCACTCTCTGACCATTTTAAGTCATCAAATAGCATAGCTTCTTTCCGTCACCATTGTAAAACTCACCTGTTCAGACTCGCTTATCCGTCCTAAGTTTCCTTGCCATCTGATCATTGTTGATGAACTTTCCATTGTACCTGGACTATGAGTTTGCCCAACCGCTCCACTAGGTGCGCCACTGAGCTCGATTCTTTCGAGGATATTGGCGCTATAGAAGTTTTGTAATTATTATTATTATTATTATTATTGTTGTTGTTGTTGTTGTTGTTGTTGTTATTGTTGTTGTACTAGGATATACTAAAACGCTGATATATTGGAATAGAGTTAATTGTAGGTAAAAGAAATGTAGACGCTGTACGAGACAGTGTATGTTGGAAAGCAATACTAGATAAATAATTAGGTTCTATCTCCTTCAGCATCTTTCGTTGTCTTCGTTCCACAGGTGTTCATAGAAAGGGAAAGTACAGCTAACGAACATTATAGAAGAGCATTTTTCAAAGTTTTCAAACCAAACAAAGGGCATTTCATTAAGTTATTATTACTAGAACTGTCAAGTTCTGGTCGGTAATACTTCAGCCTGATATCAGAGAGAGTGTTATAATAAGCAAAAATCTTTCAATAAACTTTGAGGCATGAAGAAGACGCCGTAATGCAATGCAGTATACTTACAAGTGATGCAATTAAGTTTTGTCTCTTTCTAATCGGTTTTGAGCTTTTTAAATGTACGAAAAAGGCAGAAACAAACTAAGTCTGTTATATAATATTTGTACAGAAATTAGATATATTACATATATATATATATATATATATATATATATATATATATATATATATATATATATATATATATATATATATATATATATATATATATATATAATTAAATTGCAAATAGATTTCAACACCGTGTCATAGCCTTATTAATCAGCGACAATTCTCAAAATCGGTGGTTGTGTGATGGTCTTGGAAGATTAACATAATAGAATGTGTCAAGTGCAGCCAAGCTGCTTGAATATGCTAAATTTCATGAGTTTGGAGATGAAATGACACATGAAGTCAAATCTTTTTCATGCAGTTATATGAGATCACTTAGTTAATGTTAATCACTTTGTGTTTAGTGAGGATGGGCATATAATATTAGCATCCATCTAGATTCATTATTGATAGTTATCAAGCAAAACCTGATTCTGCAACTTTTGAGAATACAGTGTTGTATATTTATTGACCATTTATAAGTCAATTTCACAATGTCTGGCAGAAAACATGATTGAGAAGATTTACGACAAGTATGAAAAATGCTAAAAAATCAATTTAAATAAAAACGTCTTACTAAAATTGATAAAATCTTGATTTTTATTTGTATTAAAAACAATTCCAACCCTGAACAAAGGTATTGCAGAGAATGTTCACTGGAGCAAACGATCCAGTTACGGGGATTTTCCTTGGATAGCATTGAGATTCATATCTCCTAAAATTATTGTTCGCTGCAAATATTTTGAATCCTAGTTTGTTTAAGAAAGCATTTCCTTCAATTTCAGTAATCTATTACCCCACGATAGCTTGTTATTTCACCACGATTGCCAATACAGTGGCAGAGCGGGTGTTGTTCTGTGCAAAACTGTATCAAACCGTATAGGAAGATTCCCGCAGATCAATTCGACATATGATGCCGATGTATTTCTCCGCTAGCCTAAAAGACTCTAGGGTTGAATACAATTCAAAGATTATGTCATCATTTCATTTCCAACAAATGACTGGCGACCTATCCGTATTGCAACTGTCTCCAATATTGTTCATTACGGTAATAGTTGTTTTGGTGCAATGTTTATATTTGCTTTGCACCCTTGTTTAATTGGTATCTATTCCACTGAACCGAACTGACCCCGTCACCCATTGCACACGTCGTAAATTGAACGCCGCTAAATTACCTTTGCTCCGAGTGATTTAACAGTGTTGCTCTGATGTAATTTAAAAGGCGATATTCGTTGTAGAAATAATTCGGAAATTATATCTACCAAACGGTTAGTTCTAATCCACTTGTTGGCTCTCGCTGGTTTCTTATCACTCAACCTGAACTGACCAATAACCTACTTCTTATCCAGACCAAAGGTCACACACCAATGACCTGTGAGAGTTTACCGAATCGTTCCCACCTCCCGCCCCCTCCCACCCGAATGTCTGGTTTACTGGCCTACGTGGTCCAATCATAAAGCACTCGTAGTATTTCTCAGGAAACAGGTTTCTTTGTGTATGTGGTATTTAGTCATTCCTCGATCTCTCCGTCCCTAATTTTATTAGGAGCCCCCCCCCTCGTTTTTTACAGCATTACGTTCATCACGAGTGATGATGTTATCACTATTCATCATGTAATTATGGTTGTGTGTTTGTTTCATTTTCCTGATTATTTTCATATTTTGTTTACTCAGCCATTCCACCATAATTCATCATATTAATAATGTTGCTATTAAAAATCTATAATAGTCTTACGTATCTTGTGAATTACGATCAATGAGAGACATCAACTCGTTGTATGATAATGATAAAAAAAATTCAGTTAAATTATGGAGGACTTTCCTCTAACTGAGATTTGTTTCAAACCCTTCGGTGTGATCTTTAGTGCAATAGTACTAACAATAAAAATAATAATATTAATAATAATACGAAATATTTGCATAATGCCCTATCCAGTTAGATAGCTGATATAAGGCACTTAATATAAATTTATGATTGAAGCATGTATATATTTTTAAACCGAATAATGACAGGTAATGCAATTGAGAAGAAAGAAAATCAAAATCAAAACCACTTCAGTGAAATTAAAGACAAAAACCAGACATACTGCGAAATTGCACGTGACTGTTGTTAGGAACAGTCCGCGATGACTTACATTTTAATTTCAGTGAGCTCGTTGGGTGATATCTGTTCACTAGCTCAGTTATATATACAGGAGAGATTCCGTTCATAGTCTTATACGTGTAAAGAATAATTTAATTCTGTGATATTTACATTACAGGTAACCAGTGCAGGTAGTACATTACAGATGTGACGCGCTTCCGTTTGCGAGACGAGCGGAACTATTTGATACACGCTGTAAGCGACCTATAAGTGTATTCTAGATACCATACAACATTGTATTTTTGTAGTCTAGACGCGATGTTACCAGGCTCTGAACTTTACAAGCGTTATCAGTAATGTATTGACGGTCCACCCCACCCTCCCCCACCCCCATATTCCGGATATGGTAGTAACATGATCTTGATACAGCATTTTTTCCATCATAAAACTATTATCCAGGTACAGTCCGAGGTTTTTTCCCACGAATGACGAATTAGACATTATGTTACCTCCCATACTGAAGGATAAGGTATCGGATTTGTTCGTGATCATTTCTACCTTATCTTGATTGAGCTCCAACATGCTCAAACTCAAGCAAGTGCCGATGTCAGACAAACAGGCTTTCACGGTGGTTGATATGTTAACTGAGTCAGTACTGGGTTTTGTCGTCATATATTCCTGGGGTAGAGTCAGTGTAGCAATGATATTGGAGGTTGTGTCATCTCACGATCTCACAAGTAGGCTTGGAAAACGTATAGCATTTCTTCGGGTATAGGACAGATCCTTGGGGTACACTATGGTTGAGATATGATACGATTTAATCCAGGATAGGCCATCATCAGTGATGCCGTAGGAATAATGTAGATGTTTGAGGAGAATACCATTGTCTTTTGCATCAAATGGAACTAACAGGTAGAGAATAATGAGTGTTACCATGCGTTTTCGATCCAGTGATCCTGTTATGTTATTACGGATCCGAATTAGAGCAGTCTCAGTGGAATCTCCGATTGATTAATAATGGCTGTTGTCATTGGTAACAGTAATTCAGAATATTTCTTCAAAAGGTGAGTCGGTAAGGGATCCAAGTTGCAGGTTCTTGTTGGATGCCTTTGCGATAATGGCCTTCATTTCCTCTTTCGTAGCTGGCATGAACCTCTTGAGATGGTCGCCATGGAATATCACATCAACAGCAATGAATATAACTTTGATATAATTGGAATAAGTGAATTCAACTTACCTAAATTATTATTACGATGTCATGATGATATGCATAGAGGAGGCGTAGGCTACTTCATTAGTGACGAGATAAATAAAAAAATTCGGGAACATTTGATTATCTTTTAATTCTACGCATTTCAGTCAAGGTTTTTAAAATTAGTCAATAAACAATAAGAAGAAAAACATATTATTTGGATCATTTACCGACCGAACAATGAACTCCACACACACACTTGGATATGCTTCAGTGCAATATGTCTAATATTATGTCCCTTATACCCAATGAACACATATCGTGTTATATCCTTTGTAACATGAATACTAATTTGTTGAGATTTGAAGATCATTTAAAATGAGAATGCTACCTAGAAGGTTTTGTTCTCTAGTGGATTTATCGCTCTTCCTGTTAAGCCGACCAGGATGATCGTATCATTTGATTATATTTATTCCAACAACGTTACTGCAACATGACACTCAGACATTATTATAACAGATGTCTCTGATCATTCCGGGGAGATTCTACATAACGCAATCAAATGATAAAAATAAAACACCAGTAAACGAATTTTCTCAGAACATAACGTAGATATATTCGTAATGAATTTATTCAATTATATATTACCGCTTTTACCATTTCATTTCCCGAGCTAGAAACGCGACCGGGAAATAAACGAATAAAACACGAACCCTGAATCACACCAGGACGTGTTTCGAAACGGTTCATACAGGTAGGATTTATTTGGTTATTCGAATCCGGAATAAAGCTGAGGTCAGCATCTGAGGTGTCGAAATGTCTTATATACAGGTTTCTTTTGGACCACAGAAAATTACTGTTGAATGTAAACTGTGGTGTCAAAATAGTTTGATATGTATGTAGCAAGTCACCATTGAACCACACGCACGTGTTGTTTGTTGCGAGCTGTGATATCAAATGGTATGTTTTTACGTGCTTCCGCTTTTTGTACGTAGCCTGCATGTAGCCGCTTTCCTGTGGGCGTGACATATTTGTCGCGTACGAAAAGCGAATTAGCTGGTCCCACAGGCTGATGAGTAGACCAAGCACATGCTTAAGGTATACGCACACATCTATCAATATGTGGATGTATGGAACATTTTATTTTTAGATTAATGTATGTATAGTTGTATTTGTATTTAGATTTATGGAGGTAGGTCTCGAAGGATGTTTAGATATGTTGATGCTCTGTGCCTGTTGCCTCTTCGCATGTATCCTAAAACACGCACACACATACAAATAGTTTTAATACAAATAAAACTCAGATAATATACAGATCGTAAACTTCAAATCATTCAACAACTTTTTTGCCAAATACAAGAATGTAACCTAATCATAACGTTCCGAATATGAAAATGAATTATATAACACGATAATGCCACCAAAACCACCAACTATATCCGGTTTTTGTCTTGGATCCAGTGTCACCATCTCATATGATAAATATATCTAACAAACTATAAACCAAAGCCAGTTTTGTCCAGGGTTGCATCTCAACTAAATTACTCAAAGCAATTATAAACGAAACAATTGGTGCCCTGACATATATAATAAATACAATATTTAAAAGTGGAATTGTACCAAAAAGACATGAAAAAAATGCAAAGAAATTATACTAATTTATAAATTGCCCAAAAGACATGACAATAAACAAAACAATTACACTAATGTATCAATCATCTGATCAAACACATATCAACAACTACGAGCCAATAAGCTTACTTCCAGTCTGCTCAAAAATAATTGAATAAACTAATGTTTAAAAATTTAACTCAATTTCTCAAACTTTTGAACTTATTCTATCAATATTAATATGGCTTTTGAGCGATCACTTTTAACAATCCATCCAATAATCCATCCTTTGAATCTTTGTGCAGAATATATCAACAATTCAAACCATAATCATACATTAGCCATTTTGTGTGACATCGGTAAGACATTTGACGTAATAAGCTTTGATATTCTAGCCAACAAGTTACACTTCTATGGTACCCGTGGTAGTACAAACCAGTGGTTCAATAGTTACCAATCTAATTGGCATCATTATGTAAAAATCGATGGACATAAACCAGGGTAGTCTGAAATAAGATATGATCTTATAATAGGTTCAATTATTGGGACTCTATTATATTTTATCTACACTAATGATATAGTATTTTAATGCACTGGTGTAAACAATTGTCGTTTGCTGATGATATGACAATTGTTGTATATGATTCAGACATTAATTAGTTCTACACAATAGAGCACGGTTGTTAATAAATAGCTTATTTGGATGGTTTTGTTCATTTTAAAACAAGTAAAACCAAATATATCGTTATCATAACAATCTTCATTGCGAATACCAAACTGTGCGAAATAGACAATGACAAATAAAGCTATTAAATATTTCGGAGGATTTTATTTGCTGAAAATTAGACATTGAAAGAAAACGTTTTGTTACATAAATAAATCTGTATAAAATACGCGAAACTATTCTCCCTCAACAATCGTTCAATCAGCCATTCTTATTTATCATCCCTAATCTGCATTACGACAAACCAACTTACTTCAAAGGTGAATAATTCGTTTGACGAATAATGCGAAATATAACGTGTACACTGATGCGCTTTTATTGCAAATCTCTTGTGATGAAAGTAGTCGATTTTGTCAATTATCAAGCTGTTCTCTTCGCAGTTTATTTTAAAGTAAAAACGCACGCCAATTTCAATTAATGATACTTTACGCTCAGCAGGAACATTCCACATTGCCATGTGACTCGAAATGTGATTTTTAAGTAAAATGCTATTTTTTAGATTTAAATGACACACTACCAGGAATTAATTTAACTGATGTGGCGGATCACTTCGGTACGTTCTATATTGTAAATGATTCAAACAGATATACCGATAAACTGACATTCATTACTAAACGGAAATTTACTGATATCAACATAACTAAATTTAAGCAATTGCTATGTGATAGGGATCTTTCTGAAATATTAAATTCTGATTGTCCTAACTCCGCTTATGATAAATTCATGTCGATCTTTAAAAATCTATTCAACGAAACCTTTCCTTTGCTTAAAACACGCTTCATAAGAAATACATGAAACGTGAGCCATGGGTCTCAACCGGATTATTGGCATCTGCCAGACATAAGGCGAAGTTATTTAAAAAGAAACTTAGTAACATTAAAACATTAAAGGATATAAAATTACTTGTATTTGTTCAATAAAGCCAAGCGCGAGCTAAAAATAAACTATTACTCCCATCTCCTAGAATTAAATAAAAACAATATGAAAAACACGTGGTCAGTACTAAAACAAGCAATAGGTAAACAAAACGACAAATTCAACTGGCCTCAGACTTTCAAAAAAGACAACAAATATATTTCAGGTGAAATTGAAATAACGAATAGCTTAGTTTTTTTTTAATTGATAAAACCACCTCTGAAAACGTCCCCAAAGCGTACAAAAAAGTTAATGACTATTTGAAAACACCTCAAATAAACATCATATTTTTGGAAACTAAAGAACCAGATCAAGTCCTCGAAATCACAAACAAATTAAAACCTAAGCTTAGTACAGGTCATGATGAAATATCTTCTAAATGACTCCAGGAATCTATTGAATACATTAAATATCCATTCACCCACATTATAAATAGATCAATAATTACCGGTATTGTTCCCAATCAACTGAAAATAGCTAAGGTAATTCCAATACACAAATCAACTGATCCCACTTAATTAAATTAAACAAATATAGACCCATCAGCCTTCTCCCAGTATTTGAAAGGATAATGTATAACAAGGTAATCAGCTTCCTCAATAGTAATAATATTCTTTACAGATAACAGTAAAACACTCAACAATTCACCCAATTATATATTTATTAAATCAATGTGCATTAGCTAATAATTCGACTCTTAAGCAAGTTACCATATCTATTTTCTGCGACCTCTAAAAGCATTTGATGTTATAAAGAAAGACACGTTATTAAATAAACTAAATTACAGTCAGAATCCGTGACACATGATAATATGTCGGATAAACGAGAATGTCGGAATATCGAGTCGGTGACATACCAGTAGTCTGTGTCACACATTTTTTAATCATAAAGATATGCCGTTGTATGTAACAAAAATAATACGCAACATCTATTGTAATCACAATGACACTTATAATCTCGTGGTGTATTTATTTATTTTCAACAATTATGACACAATAAATGACCAGAATTGTTTTTATATAAGCAAAATTCTAAGTGCTGAACAATAAAACATTAAATTAAAAAATCCTATCTCAGTAATATGTATTAATTGCCAGTCAGAAGGTGCTAATTTCTTAATCCTAGCCACACTTAAATAGAATGTGGCTCGATGCATACAGCAATAGAGCAAGGAAAAAAAGGACTTCCATTTTCATCCCGAGTATATGGGACACAGTTATACGTATGGCAAGTCGCAAGAATCCACACATTGTTGTGCCCTTGAAATACGATAATTTCTGGAATCTTTAGAAACTGGCAAACAAGTTATGTTTGAATATAAAAGTTACCATAACACCAAAAAGGATCAATCGATTGAACATAAAATACCTGTGGTTCGACAAGAACAGCTCTTTAACGAAAGAGAGCTACGATCAACGAGAGTTTGATGCAGTACGTGTCAGGGAAAATTAAGCAAGAGGCAAGCCAAAACAGCCTCCCAAGCTTGAAAGAATGTACTCGAGCTAATGCCGATTAGTCCAGCTAAAAATGACGACTTCATGGCATTGAGTAATGCCTGAATAATTCCAGCCGAATTTAGAAGCTTTTACGAAAATCTAACATCTAACCACAAGTTTATAGATAAATCACCTCTCCCAGATGCGACAGGGGAGGACACGGACACCGATGAGGACTAACGGATGTAAAATGAAATTGAACTATGAATTAGGTTCTATATAATGTAGGATAGTGTTGCTACGCAATTAGTGTCCTACTGCGAATGTCACTGAAACATCTTTTCTGCTACACAGATTATTATTTTGCAGTATAATAATAGTGACACGCATTAAGAACGATTTGTTCTTTTATTTTATTATATGTAAGGGCATATTTACCGCCAGTAAATTATAATCTATCATTTATCTGTCGCTATGGTGTATAATCTTTGTAGGCTGAAAAATATTATTTATACAATAGTCCTTTTTGGAGAATTTTTATCGAATATTTAATTCCAGAATGTGCTCGCCAAAAGGTACCATGGTGTAGATATTACTTTTTTGAGGTGTTGACTTGATTTTTTATTGCATAAATGAGCCTTCCAAAAGGTGCAATCGTTTTAAATTTAGTTTTGAAAACGTGCCTGCCAAAAGGTACTATCTCACAAAACACGCTCTAACTAGGTTAGTTGAAAGATTGAACTTGTCAACGTTTACAGGTCAACAGTACTAGGCCGAATGTACATAACTGTTTATTTACTTTACCACAGTGTTACTATTTCAATTTACAATGATCTTCCAAAAACTTAAAATGCTTATATCTCAGAACCATGAAAATGTGTTTTGGCTGTCATAGGTCGATATATATATATATATATATATATATATATGTGTGTGTGTGTCTGTGTGTGTATATATATATATATATATATATATATATATGTGTGTGTGTGTGTGTGTGTGTGTGTGTACTTTAATCAGTACCTGGTTCGCCTTTATTTTATTTAAACACAGTTGCCTATCCTGATATATTATGTCGTATATCATCACATATTATGTCGCGGTTCATTCTTGTAGATCGAGGCCCCTTCTGAGTGGCGATGACGTACACATAAAATCATCCATCATTACTCAACGAGTCTAGTAATAACACATCAATATTGGCACACTGATGCCCAATTTCTATGTGACATTTATCATATTTACCTGTTTTCAAATGTAACTTAATAATAATAATAATAATAATAATAATAATAATTTATATGGAAATTGTAAAGAAACGTTTCCTGGAATCTTGATTAGATCTAGGACGAAGTGCAGTCTCTTTCTAGCACCTTATCAACTTTGACACAATTCCTTGCGTCAAACATTTAAATGTGTCATAATGGTAACGCACAACATTTCCAAATATTTCAACCTGTCAATCAGGAGAGATGGAATGATATTTAATGTCCAAAAGTCCAATAATTTGTTTTGTATTTTAAATGAAACATGATAAGAATATCCACTTTATACCTTTGTATGGTATATGAAATATCGATTTATCAATTTTTAATACAATAATAAAACTGTTGTAGAATTTACGCTCCTTTCTAACAAATTACAAAACATTAGCTGGATATCTTATTATTTTTAAACATTTATATGTTATCCCAAGCTTAGATGCGGTCAATATTAAGCAGTCAGATTCAGCAATACTTAGTTTAGTTAAATTTAAATCGATCTTATAATATCTAAATACTATCTGTCTGTCACTTTTTAAAAGCATTCTACAATTATGTCGTTTTGACTTATTTACTTCAAAATTAAAAGTGTGTTTCGAAATAATGAGCAATTTGTACATAGCATTAATAATATTTCTAAATAATTTAAATTGTCAGGAAAAATGTGATATCTACGATATACTAGTAAATGTTTAGGGACTGAAAATATGATTATTTGTCACTTCAGTTGTTAATGCATGCTTTTCGAGGAGAAAAAAGGAAAGCCATTTAAGTTTTGTCTTTGAAGTTTTATTAAATCCCGCGAAAACAAAATACATATCAAGTATATATAAAATACAATCTGACAGTGTTAGTGACAGGTGTTACGTTAATCAATAATTGTAATCTAAATATGGCACAAACATTAGTTTGTATTAATTTCCAATTATTATACACAATGTTATCAACTAAATTTAACAATATAATCTGGCCGTATTTCAAAGATTGCCAATCCCGTTATTCATAAACATAGTGAACATGCCACTCCTTGAATACCTATCGCCCTTATCTATAAACATTATTCTGAAATAAACATATTATTGCTATCTTTACTACTACAGAAAAAGGTAACCATTCTATATAACCCTAATTATAGTAAGTTAAAAACGTGATATTCGAATAGTTGCAATATTTGTTGAAGTACATTATATTGAAGTTAATGTATTTAAAATATGTTCAGTTAATCAATGGATAAAAACGAATTGACTTAGTGAAGCGTGATATGAAATAAAGCAAAAAGGAATCGAACAAATACAGGACGCTTCTCCTTCACTTCGATTTGCAATCTCCTGTACCATCATACGTATTTGTAGTAATAAAATAGAATGCATTTATTAACACCAGGTACAAAATTAATATGAATGCTACGGGTAGGCATTCAAACAGGTTAAAAGGTTTCTCCTTCGATTCCATCACGCCAGCCGTTTAATACACGGCGACGATTCCATAATAGGCCTCTAAATTCTTCCAGCCGTTGCTACTGCCACCCCAGCCCATGTGTAAGTACATCATGTCCTCGGTCGACGTCTTTGTTCTGCATCTCCACCAGAAACACGACTTGTAGGTCTTGGTACGTGTCCTCACCCTAGTAGCCACCGGATAGTGCCACTTCAAGTAACTGCCGGCTCTCCAACCGACAATCACCGGCCATCCCTGTTTCACCTTGTTCTTCGTCCATCTTTCTACCGAATCGCTATATATCCCGGCCCATGTCAACCAATGCGATTTCTCCTGCAATCTAGGCGATCCCGAGATTTGGCGTGCCTTGAAGAAGTCTTCTACCTTGTCCATGCTAAAGTGAAGGGTGGCTCCTTGGCTTAATAAGCAAAAGGTTCCCAAAATGTCATTTTGTTTGTTGATGTATGCCCGCATTTTGTTATCATTGTACTTCGGTGCTATCTCGGAGCTGCTCCCCGTCGTACCATCGCTTCCACTCCGATAGAGATTCTCGCTGCCTGTAAATGCCGAACTGTAATGACTCCTTCGATCGTAATATCCGAAGACCATGGACCAAGCAACGGGACCACAACCTATCGCACATCCATTCAGTTCAAACTGGTTATAGTCTGGAAAGTAGTTCTCGCTCGGAATCGACCAGTAAGACCATGAACTATAGCTGCTTCGCTTCTGTCTCGATGGTCGATACTTAACAGCAAAGTACCGAGACGTGATCGAGCCACTGATGCGTACGATATCTAGGGCAAAGAAGAATTCTTCTCCTTTAAAAACCTTCTTCGTACTCTTATCAAGTTCCAGGGTAGCGAGACCTGCGTCGAGTTCAATTGCATCATTTGACATCAGAGCGTAATTCTCATTGGCTGTTTTGCATGTCTTCACGACCTGACACAGTTTCGTGTGTACTGCCAGATCTGGAATTACTTTGTATGCTTCTGGACCTGTTGGGATGTATCTAATACGTATCTCTTTCAGAACGTGCAACTTATCGACAACAACGGATAGGGGAGATCCAGGGACGATAAAATTAGCACGAAATGTGCCTTCTCCGTCAGTAGCAAATCTATGAATTAAACTGTCAGAAGTCGAGTTGCCAGACATCTGACTAAGACGTTCTCTTATGAGAGAACGTTCATCTTCATCTTCATCTTCGTCCATCTGTTGTTTTCTAACTCTTCTGGTATGTGTTTTCCATTCTAGAGCTTGTTCTTCTGCCTTCGACTTGATGTAATTGTGGATCATATCAACGTCTATTGGCTCATCAGTTTCCTTCTGAAATCCAGAAAAAAGCGTAACGTGATGTAATATACTAAAAAATGCCTTCGAGTTAACAGATTCATTGATACAGTTTCAAAATGCGAACTGATCATTAAAATTCAGTAAAGATCTCCTGTTTTTAAGTAATATCAAAATTTGTTGGGATTGGTGTCTGTCTGAACTTATTCATTTGACATGTTACCCGGAGTATCAGTTTTTCTGGTAAAGTTGTCGCCACAATCTTCCCATCTTCATCCGTACACATCATTTCTCCACCGGAGGTCAACACATAGAATCGGAAGCACTTCCGCCGTCTTGTTGATGCCCTTTCCCGAAGCAAGGAAGTAGGTGAAGGTATCAACCCATTTACTAATACATCGTAATCACCTAGATAATAAACAGAATGTAATTACTGATACGAAAGCTTGTATTAGCAAGGATATTAATCAACTAAGTATTACAGTTGGCGTGATAGTTAGTCACAGAATTATTTTTCGCCACAAGATCCAAAGGATGATATATCATACTATCAGTTGAACAGCTAAATTACACTTTGTACGAACCACTCATACATTTAGTAATATTTAAAATCTGTGATATCCTACCTGTTCCCGATCCAGAACTGACAGTTATGTATTGGTTGTCGTATTCCACTTGCCAGTAAGCGATGTAATCGTTCGGGAGATCTTCCCTGTAGAGTGGAACAGCATCTAGAATTTGGGTGGAATTAAAATTCTTTTAATTTGCTTGTGGTTTTAGTTCTGCCAATAAAGTGCCCTTTGCGGTAATAGGATTGTAAAGCTAGTGTTGCGCAGAGATTCCTAGTCTAGAAGCCTTACAACAAAAACTACATGAAAGTAATAAAGCATGTTCATATAAGTTCTGGAAATATGATACATACGACATACATCATGTCGAGAATGTATTAATTAAGTACCTCTAATCTTCTCCAATCTACCAACTCCGATTTCATCAAGAAGTGTTTGCTGAGCGTCTAATGACATCAGTAGATCACGATCCAGAACATGTTCGTTTTTACTGTTATCTGTAACAATATCAGCATTCACATTGAAGTAATACGCTTATAAGTTAGATTACTGTGGTAGAATTAATACTAATTAATTTCGTATAAAATGTATAATTTTAATTGCGACGCTAAATGTTCATTTCATCGGAATTTCAATTACACGGAACAATAAATAATTCAGAATGAATTTATTTTGTTTTAGAAGAAAGTAATGATCCTTCTACTTAATCCATATTGGAGAAGTGTTTTCCTCCCGATCTTTATATAATATTATTACTACCTGGCGATTACTAAAAATATCCACGGTATCATTTAACAAACAAAAAAAAAACTAAAAAAACATTATATACTTTTTCTGTGGTTTATTTTCCAAGTAAAATGTAAAATTTACTGGAATTCATGAGTCTATTTAATGTTTTACTATATCTACGATTCCCCGGAAGCGTAGTGGTTAGAGCATAGCATAGCAAATTTACAGATTTTGTGCTCGGGTCCAACTCATATGTATAATAATAATAATAATAATAATATAATAATGCATGTTTATATAGCGCCAGAACCTCCAGGTAACCCTGTTCTGAGGCGCTGTATAGTATTATTATCCCTGACTCAGACCCGTTTCCACCCAACACATATCTCAACTCCCAAGGGAGCATACAACGCGTACTGCTATTATAGGCACAAAGCGTTACTCAAACACATAGCCATCGCATCCTGTCAGGTACTCATTTTTATGGATGAGTGAACCAGTCGCCACATGACGACACTGCAGCTCCCGGAGATTCGAACCGGCGACTCTTCGGTTACGAGTCCTACGCTCTAACTAACTGTGCTATCACGGCTCGTATGTGATGATGATGATTGATGATTGATGTTTTACGGCCACTTTTGTGCAGAATGTAGGCTAAATGGGCTGAACGACCTCCAAAGGTAATGAGACGAAGTGAAAGACGAAACAACCTTCAGATATGCCCACGCCGGGATTCGAACACGGGTGGTAGTGATCTGTGGTCCAACACGCTACCGCTAGACCACGGAGGTCTACTTCGCTTTATCATTTGACGATCTAAATTCTACTTTCCAAGATTCGGCCGACAACAATCATTTAAACTAATCTCTGATTTGAAGTTTTTCAAGAGGAGAGATCGTGTTCGTTTGATGTATACCCGTTGAACATCGATGTAAACTGAATCGAGTACAAATCGATATATATAGTAATCATGAAGTAAAACACCTGTTTCTATACTAGAGATCATTAAAATTCGATGTGAAAGACGTTTTATGATTTTGATTAATTATAAAAGCCAAGTGCTAGGTTTTTAAAGTGCCGTTTAACACCTGATACTAATGCTGAATTGGCATATCCACGGCTAGCTTAATTACCTCGTGCTGAGATTAAATATATGGGGGGTCATTTAAAGAAAATCAATTGTAGTCGTACAGAAGTTTTGAATATATAATAAAATGCACACGACTCTTTTAACAGATGATGCTGACCGCCATCTTTGTACTTATCCGATACTCATCATATTGGACTTTATTAATTAATTATATCCAGATGATTACCTTACACGATTCGTGTCAAATACTGTTGTCAAAGATTTTGTTCGACAACGACATGCTCAATGGGCGCAGACATCTTTTCGAACTCTTCTTAAAGAGATGCTGATATGGCATTGTGGTCATGTCTGTGAAGTAGGTTATGGGAACATTCGCCACCGAAGCCTTTTTCGACACTGGGACCATTCGCCAGAAAATATCCGAGTAAATTCACGCAGATTGTCATTTCAAATTAAAACTACCCAACGCTTTCTCAGCATTTCATCCCGCAGCCAACATATGCCAATTTAAATGTTTATATTTCTTACTAGTGGCATGGCAATACGGTGCGCAGGAGTTAGTTTTTGGCATGATTATAACAGATCCGGAACATTGACGTTTACGGTTAAAATGGCGGGATTATCACCCCTTATAAATCCCACAATGCAAAGCGCGGCTGGTTTGTTTTGGTTTTTGACGTCATCATGCAATGGGTCTATTAACACGTAATTTATAATAATGTTAATGTCTTATGACAAAGAAAGTGCATGGGACTGTGACTGATTTAGTTTAGTAAACAAAGAATAGTTTTGTCCTTTAACATTGATGACAAAAACGGTGACACACCCCCTACCCCCACATACAGACACACACGCACACACACGCACGCACGATATATATATATATATATATATATATATATATATATATATATATAGAGAGAGAGAGAGAGAGAGAGAGAGAGAGAGAGAGACAAACAGACAGACAGACAGACAGACAGACAGACAGACAAACAGACAGACAGACAGACAGAAAGATGATGATGATGATGATGATTGATATTTTACGGACACTTTTGTGCACATGGTAGGCTACATTGGCCAAACGACCTCCAGATGTAATGAAGCGAAGTCAAGGATGAAATACCATTGAGATATGCCCACATGGAGATTCGAACTACGGTAGTATTGATCTGTGGTCCAACGCACTACCAATAGACCGGTCCAGGCGAAATGCGTTGCATCGGTTACCAACTGCGGTCTCGGATTTGCGCTGTTAACAGGGAATGGAAACTTTTCACAAACGATCAATACTGGAAATATTTCAGCAAATTAATTCATATTACACGGAGACTGAGACTACTATTTCAGCTGAACGAGTGTGTCTTTCCAAAGGATTTAATATGTTTATCAGAATATAACCCAATGATTGAGTGGACCGATCTTTCCATATGAATGACACGGTTAATCATTAGTTATTCATGCTGACTTATAGGAGATTTTTAGCATGGGTGTCAATGGATTAAATAAATGATTTGAAAATTAAACTTTTAGCTGAATGTAAATTAATTTTAATGAAGATTTTTTTAATATTATTACATTAGAGTATTAACACCCTTGACATTTATATCTAGTAAACATTGCACGAATGGCTGATTCAGAAAATATATGATAATCTATGTGATCCATTTACCTCGTCATGTCAGATGGCAAAGGTTATACAAAATTAAGTTTGAACTAGACAGGCCGGAGCATGACAGCCATGCAAATTGCGCTGAACGTTACTTAGTTTAGTGGCACATATCTATTGGATGAAGTATATGCCATTCCTATTAAGTGCAAAATTATGATCTGGAGATCACATACCCTTAATGGATTATAAATAAATTTCAAATATAGCTGGTAAATAGCCTAAATACAGCTTTCAATAAGACTTTTATCAGCCACTATACGCGTAAATCGCCATGCAAAACAGTGATTCTTAAACTTCTAACCCGAGACCGTAGTGTGAAATTCAGCCGCATGGTGGCGCCAGGGGAAATTGAATCGGTCTATTAGATCACGTAAGGCACTCGTATATATATATATATATATATATATATATGTGTTATATATATATATATATATATATATATATATATAGAGAGAGAGAGAGAGAGAGAATATTCACCATGATAAGGTAAACTAAACGATAGTTTACAATTTCAATGTTTACAGTTCAATCTCTTTTACCAAAGCAAACCGTTTTGTTGACTTAGAAAAAGATCCAAACAAAGATTTGTTTTCTCTGTTTCTAGTGATTCCATACTGGTTCTCTATTTTGAAGTGTGGCCTTCAAATCACAAAGGTAAATTTAGGTGATAATATTAACAGTTATCATATAAGTGTACTAGTTACATACCTTTGACAGACTTCGCATGACAGTATACGACTAGAAGCAGCAGTACACCTCCAGCAAATACCTTGATCAGCGCCATGGCTGGCTATTTGCTGCCCGAGTGCTGTCTTCTAACATCGAATTACCTTTTCGCAGCTAGGTCTTCCATTATATAGACCACCAGCGAGTGTTTGAATATATTTGACGTTGAAATATCCAGGTGTAAGAAGGTTAAAATGACTAAGCAAGCTGGGTTATTTTTCTATGTTTGTTTGTTTGTTTTGTTGTTCGGGGAGAATCCCCAGACTATCGCTTAGTCGACACAGCCTCTATGCTGGAGTGGTTGAGAACCTCCCCCCCCACCACCACTCACAGGGGAGTAGTACGGAAAGATGGAGCCGAAATACCCTGAGGGTGGTCACTGCCAGAGTGTTTTACGTCCTCAGGAGGTCTTTAACGTCCCGTTTTGTTTTAAATAATTCAGTGGAGACGGCAGCGCCATTTAACGTGGTCAGCCACCCACGATGTTGTGAGCCGAGAAACTAATCTATGGAAAAGTTTCGACCTCTTGCGGGGTTCGAACCCGCGACCGTTGGCACCAAGTGCCGGGTGCTTAACCGCTACGCCACCGGAGCTCACGTCAACACATAACATCCTGGCTATTTTTATATTCGATGACTCATCATTATTATCATAGGCCATTGAGGTGGCTAAGTGATATGGCTAAGTTGTAATGGCTTTAATTCCAGGTCAAACAAACTTAGACGCCGTACGTGACAAGGTATCTTGACAAGATGATGATTTAATGTTTTACAGGTGCTGATAGAAGGGCAAAGTACAGTACAGCTAACTAACAGTATAGGAAACCACTTGTTTTCAAAGTAAACAAAGGTATATATATTACATTAGTTTTACTAGAACTGTCAAGTTCCTGGTCGGTAATTACTTCTGCTTGACATCGAATAGAGCAATGAAATAAGTCAGCATTGTTTCCAATGAACCCGGGTTCGAATCTCGGCGTGGGCATATCTGAAGGTTGTTTCATCTTTGATTTCGCTTCGTTACCTTTGGAGGTCGCTCGGCCCATTTAGCCTACCAAGTGCGCAAAATTGGCCGTAAAACATCAATCATCATCATCATCATCATCATCATCATCCAATGAACATTAAGATGCCATAATAGACAGGAGTGTAATTAATAGGTTTGTCTCATTCTATTGGGTTTTGAGCTTACAAAATGTCCTAAAAATGGCAGAAACAAACGAAGTTTAATACCTGTACAAATATTATATATATCTACTTTATCTGCACTGATCTTCATATATAAACGTATGTATACACGTTTACATGTACAATGTACAAATAAATATCCCATATCCCCTTCTTTCAAGTAAGTAGCCAATTTAACTTGTGTTTTCATTTACATAGGAAGAAGATTGGAAGGGGGGGGGGGTCTCAACTCACTGAGGATGATATTCCGGTTAAGGCATAGTTAATAAGCCGTCCATTGAAAGGAGCTATGCAGTGATACCCTAAATAAGATATATGTAAAAAGTATAAGAAAATTCGAACAATAACACTGGCATCGAAGTGTTTATTTCATATGTTATTGACGAGCGATACGCTCCACTACTTTTTGGTCGATATGTGGGAATGTTTGAAAGAACAATATTCTGTATTATGACTCATACTGTCAATAGTGGTGGGACATATTGTCGAGTATGTGTGTTTGTGTTTATATATATATATATATATATATATATATATAGTTAGATAAATAGATAGATAGATGAAAGAGGCTGAAGGAAATAGTCCGGGCCACACCGAAGAAGAGCAACTCGGTGTTTGGATATTGTAAGGCCGGATCAGGCAAAGCTATTAAATTGTATGTTTTGGTTTGATCAGATGATAATGGCGATGATTGATGATTTGCGGCCACTACTTTTGTGCACGCGGTAGGCTAAATGGGCCGAGCGACCTCCGAAAGCAGTGAAGCGATGTCAAAGATGAAACACCCTTCAGACATGAGATTCGAACTCAGGTGGTAGTGATCTGTGGTCGAACGCGCTACCACCTAGACCACGGAGGCGCGCCTGGTTTGATAAGGATCTCTTATATACAGTTGATTTAGGAAAGCAACAGAGTTTCCAAAACAATCTCCACATCTTTTGTTAGAGCAGGTCACTGGCTTAGAATACGATGATAACATGAAATGGTTCAGTTATTTCTTGAAATGGCTTCGTGAAGTAACATTTGATATAATATTACACTACCTTTCCCATTTAAGAGGGAATTTATATTTACAGAGTGGCAACTTTCCTGCAAAGTTGGAGTTACATCCCTCAATGTACATTTGATTAGATCGACTGGTCTGGTGATCTTCCTGTATTTCATAGTTAGACTTGCAAGTTTCGTCAAAGGACATAGGTAATACATTAGATACATAGTCATGCACACAAATGCTACCTGGGATACTTACGGATCATTCAATTTCAAGATCCCAGGGTTTTTTTTAAATGGTGGTTCAGTGTGGCTTTTATAATCTGCTCTGTTTATAGTTCGTGCGGCTCGTTTCTGTAGAGTATTGACATACTCACGCTCTCAGACACATATAACCCAGTCACTCGAAACAAAACCGGCGCTCCACAATTAAAGTTCTCAAAGTCACTCGCCGAACTAAGGCGATTTACAGCATTGTTTACTTGATATGACAGTTAGCCAGTAGAACAAACGTTTTAAGGTCAGTCAAGCGTATGGCAAGTTAAACAATGACGCACGGCAAGGTCAGTACAGTTATATCCGGATGACAGAGTACGATAAAGACAACAAGCAGAGCGACATGCTTCAGAGGACATGTTGCGCTAAGTGTACAGACGAATGGCAATAACCTTCAGATACAGAAATGTAACCTTATTATACGTAACACGTACAAGGTGAGATATTACTTAATAATATTAATACAATATAATATCAAGTAATTATTGTGAAGAAAGGACAAGGATAAGCCGCGAATAGGCTATAAGCTCGCGTGCCTATCAAACAGTGAGAACACAGATCGAAATATTATGCACAAGCATAATTACACTTGAGAACCCAACCACCCTCATTCACATACACATTTATACATATCCTGTAGGTACAGGAATCTCAAGGATGTAGGTGCACTAATTTCGATGAAGGAGATTGGTATTAAATTAAATTTGACACTCACAGTTAAATATATGTAAACCTTACATACGTCACGTGGAACGTGACACTTACTTTCTAATCAATATTTTCCATGCAAAGTCATTATCACATGAAATCAAATAACCCTATATATAAATAAGTAATTTCTGATGCGTAAAAGATAAGATCATAGCATACACGAAATTTCAGTGCATAACGTAGAACTGTATCTGAAATGTTCTCTAATATAATTTTGATTAAGATTCGTGGTAATTTAAATATATAAACATTTGTAACCAATATAACATTATAGTCGAGGCATAACTCATAATGGCTGAGGTAGAGTGACACATAATTAGCATAACGTTTTATAATGTCCTATTTTATAATCTTCACTTAATTAACATCCAAGTATTTTACCTGAAAAACAATACCATCAGACCAATGGAGTAAAAATAAAATAAAGACAGACACTTTTATATCAGCATAAAATAACAAAGCTATATATATAAACATTTTGTACCAATATAACATTATAGTCGAGGCATAACTCATAATGGCTGAGGTAGAGTGACACATAATTAACATAACGTTTTATAATGTCCTATCTTCACTTAATTAACGTCCAGGTATTTTACCCGAAATACAATGCCATCACATCATAAAGACAGGCACTTTTATATCAGCATAAAATAACAAAGCTAACTAATTAAGACTCCACTTATGATCTTGGTGATTGGACTGTCTGAGCATAAAGACACCTGCCTATACGAGCCCGTTTCGCAGATCAATCAATCCATGTTCAGTGGTGATTCGTATAATTTAATCATCATTCAGTTTCAGGTAAACAATTCCATCTCCAGTCGATGCTTGTTTGATGTTTGAACTACGCTGTAGTACACGATCTTCGTATGCCACCTAGTATCTATTTTTGTCATAGCTTCATTAATTGACAATCTGGTATTTTTAATTTATTTACCATTTTTAAGTCTTAATGTCCTGATTGATAAAATCGACAACAACGCCATCAATCTTGTCAGTACGACGTCTACCGATACGATGCGATCCGACGATAACAGCTTTTAATATATTATTGCCGGGTTATTCTCTGAAGAGTTTCGCAACTAACTTATCCATATCCTCTCTGCTCGGATCCGAGAACTCCCTGAACACTGATGGCATTCAGGCGGGTCATTTGTTCCAGATCGTCAACTCCGTGTTCTAACATGACGAATGTTTTTGGCTAAAGTAAAACTATTTCGCCTTCTTTGTACTGAATAATGATATTACCTATGACCTGAAATAACTTGAATTTTATATTGAAAATATATGCTTATATGACGTTAGTGGCGCGCTATATCAGGTAATTACATATAACATATATTCTATCGTTAGTCCATTATCGTTCAACAGTGAAATTTATATTTTATCGCTTTTTTTCATTCCAAGAAATTGCACGTCCACCACCAGATATATACCGGATATATATATATATATATATATATATATATAATTTATGTATTTAAAGAGCCTCATTGTTTAAGTGTGAATTACACCAAATAGACTGGTGTGTGTGTGTGTGTGTGTGTGAATTGGCAAAACAAATCATGAATCATGAGTACAACACATTGATACATTAGGGTACTGATACCAGATAATAAACATCAAATTGAGACGTGTAATGTCCCACCAATACCAAATCTATATTTTTACACGGTACTGTTTATGTATCTGTCTTTGGGTATGTTAATCTGTATGTATATATGCCTCCATGGCATAACTGGTAGCGTGGTTGGCCACATATCTATAGCACTGGGATATATGACAAATGACTGATTAAAGGACTATATTTAATTTTATGATTGTGGAATGGATGTTTTATTGTTCAACCACTTTACAGTGTCAAAGAAAACTCAGTAAAAAGCTTAAAACCTATGTCTAGTAACATAATTGCAAAAAACAAGCCACGCCATCACAAATAATATCATTTATCCTAATTTTCTAACAATATATATATATATATATATATATATATATATATATATATTTTACCTGCACATAACTACTTTTATTATTGATATATCTTCTTCCAATAATAAGGTGAAAATATATAATTTGTAAAACAAGATTTAAGATTACTGATATTTATTTATAAACCATGCTCACTTCAAACTTGTTAAGGATCAGATTGGTTTTTGTCACCCGGTATGTGGCAGTGAAGCAAAAATGACAACGAACCTTAGCACAGCAATTATAAAATAAGCTTCTCTTTGTAAAACCAACAACACAATATATCTTTTGTTGGATTTTTTAACTGTACATCCTGTTGTGTCAAGTGTCTAAGGCGTATACGAGTCATTATAAATCTGGACTTTTAGAGCTAGATAAAACGCTTCTGAAGAACAGGAGCTTTAAATTAACATTTTCTAAGAAACGTACTTCAGTACCATTTGAAAAAGAAGCCACTTGACATTCAGCAATCATATTCAGCAAACATGTGTCATATCAGTATACTTGCGTTCTTCGAACAAAGGCTTTCTAGGTGTGTAATATAGGCAAAAGTCACTTAAATATCGTTTATTAAAATAACTGAGTGAAATATTTTTGACTTCCAGTTAAAGACAGAAGGTTATAGTTAATAATAATAACAATAATAATAATAATAATATAGTTTAAAAAAGCGTCATAACTTAAAGTTAGTTAGGTTTATCAACATGATGAGTAAACATTTTAGCAAAGTTAGGGTGAGTATGGTTCTTCCTTATCCTGAAGAATGCGTGTAATAGTTGGAGATTTTAATTCCAGCAGTTTAATAAACGAAATATTAATTCATCCGGTCAGGAAAATGGCAACGTTCTCCCCGAAATATTTAATTTATTCCTAATTCTCGATTTATTTATAATTAGCCTCCCTGGTGGGATGATTAATTTACAAACTATTTCTTTCGCTGGGGTAGCTGACCATCCGATCGATATAATCTCATCTTTTGTATCCCCCGATTAGGTATTCAGTTATAATTATTTGTGATGATAGCTGCTTGTCTACATAGCAGCTTGAATACTTAGAAAAGAAGCACACACTAATCAGTGCCTTGTTCGACACTGCTAACACACACACACACACATATACAACCACGACTTGGTTTAATATCAGCATTCAAATGTTATACAATCGACCCTTCGTACCTTTAGACAATATACAGCCACCTCCCCACGCCCGCAATCAAATTTTCTATTAACAACCATGAAAGTTACTGCAATCAAATGCGTAGAGAAATACGTTGAATAACCTCGATAGTACAGTTTGAAAACAAGAGAAACTCTATACATAGAATTTCAGGAATAACTTAAGATCATTTTTCTTGTGTGTGTGTGTGTGTGTATGTGTCCTGTGTGCGTGTGTCCTAAGCAACTCAGGCCAAGACGTCTTATTGAAAGGGACCCCCCCCCCAGCCACACTCTGCCCTATACAGTAAAATACCTATACATACGACCACCTGTATTAAGACACAAACTATCTTAAACGATCGCCATTTCTCCATAAACATCCATTATACGGAACACTTCTACGCTAAACGACCACATATTTTGGCCAATTGGTTCCTTTCCATGGTCTTTTCACGGTCGTATGTTTTAATTACCGTACAATTCTTCAACCTGACATTCACTGACCAATCATAAGTCAGCCGATCTTAGCCCCGGACCAAACCTCCGTGGTCAGTGCGTTACTGTTTCTAAATACAGCTCTATACCGATCATACGACACTGGCTTCTACCACATCGCAATTGTGAAACAAAACATTGTTTTAAAATAACCATCGGCGTGGTTAATAGATCATCATTGGTTTTTAATTGTGTTTAGATTGTGCTAATGTTCGGGGCTTCTTCGAGTTAATCATAGCGTCACCATTGACTAATTATAACGGTCGAAATACACATTTACCAAATTCTTTGGTAAATGTGTATAAATACGGGTTAAATTTGTATAATATTCATATCTGCCTTCACGTTCAACGTACGTACAACCCAGGTACATTATCTTCTCAATCATCATCTAGCATCATTAATTATAATAAAATCAACATTCTGACCAGACATCATCATCCCACTTCTACTGAAAGACCCCCCCTATAAACACCACCACCAACAATAAAGACACAGCAGAAGTGAACACCAGGTGGCGGCTGCGTCCAATAGGCGACAGCTAGGGGGTCTCTACCCCAAATTTCAACAAGTAACATAATATTAATAATCATTCCATGCAAGCAATATATACGTGTTTATTATGAAAATACGGAGAAAGGTGAGCCGAAAATATTGTATTTGAAAGAAAGAACGGTGAGAGTTCCACATATTACACGAAGTTCAACGCCAAAATGAAACGCTCAATGTGTTGTTGATGGATGAATATGATTTTATTATAATTCAAATTTCAAATGCCTTAACCATAATAAAATGCACGTAAGTTGCCTTTGTGTTTTATTTATTTGTGTGTCTTGCCATAATCTAGTAAACACCAGTCCTTATTGGTTGGTCGCCAGATGAAATCACGCCTTAAACGGCCAACTGTCTTTAACGATCACTTCAGTTGGTCCAAAGGGTGGTCGCTTAAGACATGTTTTACTGTATATCGAGATTTAAAAAATACTGTAAATCGGCAAATAATGGCGACGTTATCAGGACAAGATGGCGGCGTTTTAATTTGGCGAATTATTTGGTTCGACGGGATTTACGATTGTGTGCGTCGTTTTAAATTGGAGATGTTTTGCCATTCGCCAAATTCGCCAACTTAATACGTTCGTCAACATTTGCCGATCTACAGTAGTACAATTTTTACTCCTGGCATATTTTAAGTTTGGTTTTGGTTGATGTTCAGTCGCCATCTCAAATTACACATTATGTTACACTAACATTCGATTACATAGCTTTCATTTGTTCACAATCAGTGGTATATAAAAATAAAACACATATGACAATATAAATATATGTTCTCAAATTCATAACTATAATAAGCTATCACGTATTTAAGACACACTATCTATATCCATCTATCTGTACATCTAAATAATTAAATAGAAAGTAAAAAATATCAGTAATTTGATGACTGACATGTGAATGTTTGATCAAATGTCTTCATCTCTTAATCAGATCTGATATAACCCGATGTGGGATCAAGGGCGCCTCCGTGGTCTAGCGGTAGCGTGCTGGACCACAGATCACTACCACCCGTGTTCGAATCCCGACGTGGGCATATCTGAAGGTTGTTTCGTCTTTCGCTTCGTCTCATTACCTTTGGAGGTCGCTCGGCCCATTTAGCCTACCTCGTGCACAAAAGTGGCCGTAAAACATCAATCATCATCATCATCATCACCGATGTGGGATCAACAAAAATATTAATAATATAGATTGCTTGACATGCTTTATTTTACGTATATGTAGCGTGTACTGAAATATACTGAGTGCACTTTCCTGACTGTAATACATTACTTTATAAATACGGTTTATGACATGGCCTAGTAGTAATACAATTTTTAACATCACAAAGATTTTCTGTAGAAGTCCCCCCCAAATAATCATCATTTAGCGCGTCAAAACTCACAGAAACTGGGTCTTTATTTCAACAGAATTGTACCTTTTGAAATCTAGTTCAGTAAATATTTTGAGCAAACTTTGTGATCTTGCATTAGAAAGAGAAAAGTGACCAAAACAAATTACCAGCTAAGCAGCCTTTCGTTCGCCAATATTTTTATTTAATCAGATAGTTCAACCTTTTATACACTGAAGAAAAAATGAGACGGCTAATTATCCTTGTTATCTCACACCATTTGAGATGCGAAATGGATTTCAATTATGTTTAGCCCACCTTAACGCCATAATTTGGCCAGAATTAAGCTTGACTTCTAATTTAATACATTGAGAGACCTCTCGGTCACAATTTATGGTTAAAATAATACCCATTACGTGTATACATAATGGCATAAAGTGGGACCAGGAGAGAACCAATTCATTAGCCGAATTGTAATGTTATAACTTGTACTCTATCGGAAATAAGAATAATGTACCCTGGCATCTATATTAAGTCTTATTTTCACTCTGCTATCAAAACTAGATGACATCATACAAGTACTACACTGTTTTCGTGGTGGGCATAGATGGTGGTGTTGACACATGCTGTGAGGTTATAGTACAGGTGAGGTTATTGTAATTTCTGATAACTCTCTTGTTTCGGAAGCCATATTGGTTATCCATTAGCAGCTGGTTTGTCTCCACGTATTTCGTGATTGCGTCCCTTATTAATCTCTCCGTACTCTTATACTGACGTTAGACTCAAAGGTCTATAATTGGTTGCTGACTTCCTTCCTCCTGTCTTGTATATAGGGATGGCATTAGCGTCCTTCCAACTGGTGGGTATACTCCACATTATATCGTAGATTTTAGGATATAATGGCTAATGGTATTGCCCTCTCCACTGGCCAGTATTTTCCCAACTTCTTCCCACTGTGATGGTCATTATAGAATTTCCGAGTTATTTATGGTACATCTGTACGGTACACCCTAGTTAAAACTGACGAGAGGAATGTGCTGAGAACGTCCTCCTGCTCTCCATCACCGTTGCTCAGTTCTTCATAGTCTTTTTCTGGTAGGCTTATGCCGTCTCTGGATTTTATGTGACTGTCCGGAAAGATATGGATCCGATTTTTGCTTCTCTTTCTATCAGCTCTTCATAATTTCGACGTACCGGGAAATCTATCGTTCTGTGTTTGCGCCTTGTTCCCTTTTCTGCCGTATATTTCAAAGTCTTCATACCGCTCAACCAGTTTATACCTTTGCCATGCCATTCGCCTCATTACCATCGGAGGTCGCTCGGCCCATTTAGCCTACCATGTGCACAAAAGTGGCCGTAAAACACCAATCATCATCATCATCATCACCATCATCATCATCAACATCATCACCATGCCCAGTATTTCCGCTTGATCAACTACATTGCCATCCCGAGTCATTCACAAAGGTTTTCTCCACCGGGCTGATTTTACTCTACTTCTTGGTGTGTATTCTTCCATTATTCTGTCGTTTATGCTATTGAAGTATTCCAGTGTTTCTTCTACCTCTAGATGTTTAGCGTCTTGTTCCCACAGTTTGCCCCTTTCCAACATTTCACTCATCTTTGCGTATTAGTCCTCGCCCGTCTTATATTTTATCTGGGAACTGTCAGTTTTCTTTGGTTCCATGTCGAAGATAAAACTAATACGAAGAGGTGGTCACTCTTACCCAGAGGATCCACGTAGGCGATGTCACGTATCAGCTCCTCATTGTTGGTTATCAGTAGATCTACTAGTGATGGATTTTGCGCATGTCTATATCTGGTCTGCTTATGTGTGGGGGTAGGTAGCTATCTTGCCGAAATGTCTATCTGCTGCGCCATTCTACGAATCCCAATCAATAGTTGGTGCATTGAAATCGCCTATGATAACGATATTCTGGTAGCCTTTGCTGCACGACTCTCGGATCGTACTCCTCACGTTGTCATGGTTCTGTGATTTGCTGTTAGGACTGTGATCCACATTCCCTAGTAGTATGGGCTCTTCTGCCTTTGTTCTCACTGTACACCAGATTTGTTTTTCATGTGCCATTTCACTTAGTATACCCCCCCCCCTCTTGTTCAGATGACATTGGTACATTGCATATCATTGCATGGCATACTCAGTCTGGATGTCTAAGTTTGTTTTGCTGTTGTTGTCAGGTTTCAGTTCTTCTAGTGTCCACATTAACATATCTCTCTTTCCCGGTACTGAGTCTGCATTTGTTTACAGGCAGCTACGTCCACTCTTTGCTGTTACTCAAAGGAGATTTTCTGTTTGATCTTCATCTATTGTGTGTTGTCTAATAGCTGTTGCTCGTCTTCATCGACAGAAGTATTGATAACACTTTCTTCAGATAGAAGGCTACCGGAGTCTGTTCCTGGCGAATCACTCACTACCTTACTGGGCGTCTGTTTCTATTTTTTCGATGTCGTGAGATTCTACGTTTTCATCGTGTATTAGTTGTTCCATTTGTCGAACATCTGGTGCTAATGGTGCGTGATGTAATTGTTAACTGGTGCATATTCACCTCTGGTGCTTTAAAATAATCACAACACAACCTACGTACATTATCCGCCTTTTCTTTATTCTTTTGTTGTTCGCCTTGTTTCCTCGACTCGAAAGTGACTCTGATAGTTCCCCCCCCCCACCGGCATATGTTCAAGTTTAACGAGCTCACCTCTTCTAATCACCCAACCAGTTTCTCCATTAGCCTCTCTTTCTCAGCTATCTGTTCTCTTAATTCTCTATTAAGTTGCCCGTCATAACGGTCCCGAGATTCGAGTGATATGTAGCCTTTGGTTTATCTCATGCTTTCTTTCATTCCACGGTGGAATTGTATTGAATTGGGCGAAACAAAGTTACTTTAGATTAGATTTCTCAGAAAATGCTTCAGCAAACGTTTGTCTTAAATTAATTTCCAGGAAATTATTACTGATAAATTTCATTAGAACACTGCGACTTCGGGCCAAGTGAGCTATTGACGTAATGTTTCACCTTCCCAGATAAATAATAATTATCTTTAAAATATCTTATAAGGGTTTTACAGACATATTATTTGAGGTATTATTATATTACATATTATGTATACAGCGCCTTTGAATGGCTCCTGCTAATAAGGGCGCTTTATTAAATATACATTTTATTAAATTTTTATTATTATTATTATTATTATCATCATCATTATTCATCTGTTGTCCATCCGTCCTTTGCTAGAATCCAATAACTTGAAAACTGATTGGCCATTGAACTGCACTAAGAAAGAATTTTTTTTTTTGGGGGGGGGGTCAAAAATGAGAAATACAATACACTGGAGTGGGGTGGGGTGGCGATTTTCCAAAACTTACAAAAAGCATTTTGGTGTGAAATGGCAAGAAATGTATTATTTATCAAAATCCCGTTACGTCAATTAGCAACGAGCTTTAATGACCATGGTCTTTTATTTGTCGTTAATGACCTCTCGTTTTTCTTCCAGAGAAATACAGTTGGAGTGGCACTATTTCTGTTCAGATATTTATTATCACTTTCTCTTCTTTTAAAGCCAGCGAACAAGAACTGCCTAGAGCGCATCCTTGTCTTGTGCTATGGTCAATTTGTCGATTGGTTCTCGTCTCATATTCCAAATCCATCCAAATCCAATAGGTGTTTCCGTTTCTCACGAAGAGAAAAGCTGTGGAATGGAAGAGACACTTCTATAACGTAACCTGTAACTGAACAGTTCGGCACACACGGTGGCTCACCTTACCTTTTTTTGCTTCTTTTCTTAACACCGGATACTTCAAGATCAACTTCCATTTGAGAATGATATCCCTGAAAAACCAATGTACATAATGTTATATACCAGTACCACCTGAACACAGTCTTCTGTCTAACAAAGGCCTATAGATAAATTGCACATAACTGACATTGATACTATACAGATGCACAAATACAAAACAACATATCCTGCTAATAGATATAAGTTCGTATAGCTGCACAAACAGAATATGTAATTCACATGTAAACAAAATTGGGCATTTTTCAACGCTATTTTCTTGCAAAAATTAGGCAGAGAAATCCTGAATAATAACACTTATTG
The DNA here is from genome assembly GCA_025642065.1 of Paralvinella palmiformis. Lineage (NCBI taxonomy): Eukaryota > Metazoa > Annelida > Polychaeta > Terebellida > Alvinellidae > Paralvinella > Paralvinella palmiformis. The sequence continues at coordinate 1,287,729 of JAODUP010000202.1, forward strand.
GTGGAGAAGATATTCACTTACCAAAATATCACGATGCAAATCCGATAACTTTTTGAGTGAGACAGTACCATCAAAACACGAGCCTATTCAGACCTGTCTCCAGTGTTATCTATGGGTATTTCCTGTCCGGTATTTTTCCAACCCGAGGTTTCTTCTACTGAAATGTTCTATGGGCTCGTGTTTTGATGGCATTATCTCGCTCAAAACTTTGGCTGTCACATCATAACCTTCCCATTTTGTGTTTATTCATTTCAAATTAATATTGTTTACTGAACGTTATGACGACATTACCGCATCAATCCAACGGGGATAAAAATGGTGGGGATAGGTCGTTGAAAACAGATGGAAAGATGTCGCAAACCGTATTTCCACCTTATTACAAATTGGAAGTGGTGAGTTGTGCCTGCTGAGTATCTCATCCTGATGATATGTCGATATTTAACCTTTTCACCGGATAATGTTTTAATAAATCAAAATGTAAACGCTGACGATTTTTAAAATATATTTAGTGTAATTATAGACAACCATCAAGACCAGTCCCCTAGTCGTACGACTACAAGCCAACGCCGCAGCAAATCTCGCTGGATCAGCAGACCTGTCTGAATTATAATATTAAACTGGGTGAGAAGTACACGGCTAATCCTAAATCAAGCTGGGTAAGTGTCCGGTGTCGAAGTGGGTTGATGGCGATATTTAAATAAATGTTGAATCGTGCACCAGCAAAACCAAGCATTGTGCAAAATAATTATTTCATATATTCATTGCTATATACAAGCCACATATCTGAAGGGTGTTTCATCTTTGACTTCGCCTCATCATCTTTGGAGGTCGCTCGGCCCGTTTAGCCTACCATGTGTACGAACGTGGCAGTAAAATATCAACCATAAATCATCATTGCTATACACAAGCCAGCAGCTACGTTTATAGGGGAGTCATACAAACAATTTGCTTGTTGGAGTAATCATCAGTTCTGTAAAAAAGGTGACTGTGTTTCATAAGAATACTACAAATTGTCTGCCCTGTTTAGCGATGTTTCAAGGTGAATAACCCGCACCTGCACTAATCAAGACTTGGGAACGCAATTACACCAATATCGTTCTAATTATCGCGTTCATCACTTAATATATTACAATCAGCTGTCCCCACTTCCATCATTGAGTCCGAGTGATGAAGGTACTGATGTGGGATTTTCGGTCTTCTCTGCGCAATAGGCTCCGTTCGGGTGTTAGCTGAAGACCGGCGCCCACTGGGGTTTGGCCACATTGAGTACACGCTGGGCTCGTCGTACGACGTCACATCCTGCTGCTGAATCTCCCACTTGCGATTGATCCACCGTCCAAGTACTAAGTCATTGCTAGGGCGCCTCCGTGGTCTAGTTGGTGGCGCGTTGGACCATAGATCACTAACACCTGAGTTCGAGTCTCGGCGTGGGCATATATGAAGGGTATTTCATCTTTGACTTCGCTTAATTACGTTTGGAGGTCGCTCGGCCCATTTAGCCTACAATGTGCACAAATGTGGCCGTACATCATCAAGTCAATGCTAATTTTATTAAATTAACGGTTTTTAATGAGATGTTTATTAAGTAGACTTTCTTACTCGTGGTCATGTTGCGCGATAGGTCGGAGGTTCGAATCCCGGTCGCGGCAATGTAGGAGGAGGTTTTCATCCAACCAGGCAACTGGTAAGGCTTTCTCCGCCGAATATGCCATCTAGTGTAAATTCCAAGTTTATTTAGAATTAAGTACCCGTGGTGAAGCCGAAAATTACAGACCATATCAGGTAGTTAAGCCAAGTAAAATAAATACAATTCCGGCCATTTATATTAAGCCCAAAATACCATTACACTGCCTAAATCAAATCCAAATCTATTATGAATTATTGATTGGTTTGCTGTAACCTGCACTATATTCTATAAGTTATAGCATATCATTATTATATGCTATAACAGTTATAACAGTTTTGGCACACATCTCACGTGAATCATTGTATAAAATCAGCCGTACAGCGTTATGTCATAGTATATAGGGCATATATATTATAGCGCTGCATGGACGATTTCATACAATGAATGAACGATACAATCATAAAAATTACAGATATGTGTTAAACTGTCATATTTACCTATTAGCATATATATACATACATGTACATACATATACATACATACATACATACATACAGGCAGGCTACGTACAAAAAGCGGAAGCACGTAAAACACATACCATTTGATACCACAGCTCGCAACAAACAACACGTGCGTGTGGTTCAATGGTGACTTGCTACATACATATCATAAACTATTTTGACCCCACATTTTACATTCAACAGTAATTTTCTGTGGTCCAAAAGAAACCTGTATATTAAACATTTCGACACCTCAAATGCTGACCTCAGCTTTATTCTGGGTTCGAATAACTAAATAAATCCTACCTATATGAACCATGTATATCGGTACACGTCCGATTAGTCTGGCGTCGAAGTTCTTCTCTAACCTAAGTGAAAATTTAAACCTTTTATATACCCTCAGCGTGTTAACAAACATTACAGTTTGTTCATAACAAAGAGAATGTACACTAACTCAGTATGGACTCACTAAAGCGATTAAACTAAAATAAAAACAAAGTAGCAATACCGCACAATGGATTATTACTGGACTAGAACGAAATATCGTCTCAAACCAGAGTAAATACTATGATTTACTCGAACCTAACAGCTAATCCTCATACGTTTCCGTTCATTCACGCTTAATTTAGCGTCCCTAAGTATATGCAGTTAGGTGTGGTGGGATCTAAATTAAAGCGCCTATCCACTTGATCTATTTGACCCATGGTCGAGAACAGCGGATTTCAGGCAGATCTCCGATACTGCGAATGACACGTCGGGATTATAATAGCTATACATTTAACAAATTTCCTATATCAGTGTAATCTAATTTCTCATAATATGGGAAAAAACTCTGTTTCCGCAGCTTAATTCCCATGGAGATGCCTGCCGGGTAACAAACGACTCCAGGAGTATAAATCCATCAAGCAGCATTGTATGAATTAATAGGTCGTTTCGCCAGATCACATAAGAGGACAACAATATAGATTCTACATTATACATAACAAAGCTAATAAACTCAAACATGTTTAAAAAAAATTTCTTACATTGGGGTAATAAGGAATCTGGATGGAAATAGATAAGATGTCTGGTACGGGCAATTTCGTTTTAAAGGGACATATAAAGAGGCAACAGGCACAGACATCAAAATATCTAAACATCCTTCGAAACCTACCTCCATAAATCTAAATACAACTATACATACATTAATCTAAAAAAAAAAATGTTTCCCCTACCTCCACATATTGATAAAAATTTTGTGCGTATACCTAAGCATGTGTCTGGTCTACTCATCAGCCTGTGGGAACAAGCTAATTCGCTTTTCGTACGCGACAAATATGTCACGCCCACAGGAAAGCGGCTACATGCAGGCTACGTACAAAAAGCGGAAGCACGTAAAATTAATGAACGATACAATCATAAAAATTACAGATATGTGTTAAACTGCCATATTTTTATATATATATATATATATATATATATATATGTGTGTGTGCTCGCGCGCGCGCATGTGTGTGTCTTTGTGTGCGTGCATGTGCGTGCGTGCATATGTGCAGTAAGATATGTAATTCACATATTAACAAGTTAAAACAATATCCAAAATATTTGTAGTCTACGTTTGGAAATTATTCCAAAGATTTATTTTTTGGACAACATATATTCGTGCAGTACATAATTCATTGAGCCGTTAATGCTGGCGACACACACGATAAGGAACGTATCCGATAAGAGTACACTACACGGTCCTGTTACTCAACTAGGTTGTAGTTAGACGTTCTCAAGCGGGTGAGAACAGAAAGTTTTGTTTTATCCGTGTTTTCTTAGCAAAGTTATAGCATATCCGGAACCAAAACTTCGCTCATCTATTCTATTCACTAATGGTAAAATTATATACAATTTTCAAACTCTTTCTTCCGGAGAACGTTCGTATCTATTTTCCATGCTCTCTTTGTCACCTAAGCCCAGAGAGCTCAGTTCATCTGGTGTTTACTTGTCGTCTGTTCTGTTCCCAGGGTTAAAACTCATGGTGGGACTCGTCCTTTTTCAGTTGCCGTCCCCTACTCTTTTGGAATTCGCTCCCTGAATATGTTAAGTCATAAAATAGTATAGATCTAGTTTCTTTCCACCACTATTTAAAAACTCACCTTTTTAGACCTGCTTATCCTTCCTAAGTTTCCACTGCTTCCGATGATTTGTTGAAGAATCTTGAATTGTACCAGGACTATGAGTTTGCCCAACTCCTGTACTAGGTGCACTTCGGAGCTAGATTCCTTCCGAGGATATTGACGCTATAGAAGTTATAACAATAAAAATAATAATAATAATAATAATATTATTAATTAATTAATTAATTAATTAATTAATTAATTAATTAATTAATTAATTAACTAACTAATATGAATAGCTGGAAATAATTCCCAACAAACAGAGTGCTGAGAGGTCTATGGTAAGAACTGAATTAGACAATGTATTTTCGTTTTTTTTTAAATTATTAAATATTTGTGAATTAGGAATTTGGAATTTTATGAACATTTAATTATTATTCTGGATAGATAATAATAATAATAAGAAGAAGAAGAATTGCCGAAACGACAGTTTTTAACGTGGCTGGTAACCTCAATTGGGGGGAGACGCATCTGGCCTATAATTTATAGCTCCCCCACGGAGACTAATTCTAAATAAATTTATGATCTTCGTAAATATATTACTCCTCCTATCACAGTGCCACGGCCGAGGTGCGAGCCAGCGACCTCCAGCACAGAATGACCATATGGCCATAGGTAAATAGTCTCACGCTCTCTATCTGTGAGGCCAAACACTTTAGGAAGAGCACCAGCATTTAAAAGGCAAGATAATATAAGTACGTAGTCTTAATGCCTCACCGAGCTAGTGAGCTCCGGTGGCCTAGCGGTTAACACCCGGCACTTGATGCCAACGGTCGAGGTTCGAACCCCGTAAGAGGTCGAAACTTTTCCAGGGATTAATTTCTCGGCTCACTACATCGTGGGTGGCTGACCACGTTAAATGGCGCTGCCGTCTCCACTGAATTATTTAAAATAAAGGGGGACGTTAAAAACCCCGAGGACGTAAAACACTCTGGCAGTGACCACCCTCAGGGTATTTCGGCTCCATCTTTCCGTACTGCTCCCCTGTGAGTGGTGTGGGGGGAGGTTTCTCAACCACTCCAACATAGAGCCTGTGCTGATTAAGCGACAGTCTGGGGATTCTCCCCGAACAACAAAACCAACCAAACCACCCACCACTCGTGAAGTTGATGGGACGTAAATAACGAGGTAGTTACAATAATTCTACGATAACTCTTTTCTCTCCAACCCGATGTTTTGGCTTTGAACGATTTCAATTGATCAACCAGCAAATTGTTTAGTTGAAGTATTATAAGAAGTAGAAGACGGTGATTAAGAAATACTAACAAGTGTAAATACTTTACAGTGAGAAAAACAACCTAAACGTTCACAGGAAAGATGTGCTAGTGCGCTATCATGATACTTATGTCGACGCTTCTGGTTATTAAATTTGTAGATTTATATTGTTAATGCTTACGTATTTATCATACATACATAATGAACACCTGGACTAATCACCATCACAGTCAGCAAACGTATATATATATATATATATATATATATATATATATATATATATATACATTTTCTTTAAACCGCACGCCAGCAATCCGGTCGTAACAGAGTCCGCACGATATTTCAAGGAAATTAACCGCACACATACTAAAAATGCTGCGATAATCCGACTATTCATGCTTCCGTTTCCGTACGGGCCTCGTGGGAACGGAATGCGCATAAAGCATGTTATTTAACTTCGTTAATCCGACCGTGCGGAAACTGTTGTCGTTGTTCGAGACAACTTTCATAAACATTTGAACCGATTCAGTGTAAAAACAATCATCGGTCTGTGTTTTCACGTTTCGTGCCCAACAAAAGACCGTGTTCGGATGGTCAACTATCACATACGTCATAGCTGTGAGTGTCGCTATTAATTGGGTTGTGCTGGGTGTTGTAATTCGGCCAGGATCTAAGTTATGACAATAAAAACAAACCTGATAAAACTCTTAACCTTTGTTTACAGGAACAATTAATATTCTCGTTGTGGCCTAGTTTATTACCTGTGAAAATATGACAACTTAGTAATTCCTTTATCGTCTAATGTAAAATGATGGAGCAAAAAAAATACATATTGTGAAACTGTGCGATACGATTTCAATTAAACTTAACATTTACTATAAAGACTGAATTAAATAACAAAATTAAGACAGATATTTCAAACTTTGAATTTGTCAAATGGTCAGTGAGATAATGTTGAGGGCAAAGCTGCTAAACGCCGGCGTGTGGAAATGACAGCTGTACAGAAAAGGAAATAATCATAAAACCCGACTATATATATATATATATATATATATATATATATATATATATATATATATATATATATATATATATATATATATAAACCTTACTTAATACGCGTACGCCAAATAAGTAATACATGAACACTAGTGAAAATGGAGCTGCCAAATTGTCAACAAATTGCCAACCCGGCATCATCAACGCGTCAAAATAGTTTTATAACTGTCAAGGAAGGAAATATTTTGTATGTTGAACAATGCTCTCTTACGGATAGGCGTGGATGGAGGGGGGATTTAAAAAGGGTCTTATTTCAACAAATGTACAGCTGTTCCGTTTAGCGATTTTCGAAGGCGAGAAATTCGCACCTATAACAATCAACACTTGGTAGGCATTGCCGTACTAATTTCAGCAAATTTGTATTTTAAATGATCTAATCATCACTTAATTATCCGAAACACCTGCTTCTTCACCCCGAGAGCCGATGATGACGACAAAAGCCACCCTCCATCCTCATATTGGTTATTGTCCGCGAGCGAGAGCACATCATTCGTGGTCCTTTTCCAGCGACACTCCGATGCCTAAAACGAACAGAACTGACATCAGACTGACTGGGGATGCGTTAAAGAGATAACACTCGTCATCTTTACTTATCTATATTGATCAAGATGGGTAACAACCCGGTAGCATCCATTAATATCGACGCTGGTAAGTTGCGCTTTTATTTTGTATTAGAGTCCTATATTTCACCTGCAGATTGTGATTTTTCAGATTCTAATTACATTATTATTATTATTATTATTATTATTATTATTATTATTATTTTTTTATCATCATTATCATCATCATCATCATCATCGTCATGATTTGAAGTGATTTGATCTTTTATCTTGTTGTATTGTTTATACAAGTTCTGACATGTGACTGATGTTGAATGTTCATTTAGTCCTGTCACCTTTGTGTGTAATGTGGCTGCACACAAAGGTAGTTAGTTACCCATACACAAATACACGCAGCAGTCAATTGATATATCTGTTAGACATATCAATATCTGCATAACATAACAATTCCTAGTATACCCTGTTAGAGACATTGACTTCAATATTTCGCTCTCTAATCAATCATTATCCCATTAATTGCCATTATAGACGTTACTCAGACACATATCCACCACGTCCTGTCAGGTCTTCATTTCTATGGATCAGTGATCCAGTCGCCAACATGACAATAATGCAGCTCCCGGAACCTCGAACGAGAGTCGTAAGCTCTGACTAACTGTGCTATCACGGCTCTCTCTCTCTCTCTCTCTCTCTCTCTCTCTCTCTCTCTCTCTTCTTCTCTCTCTCTCTCTATATATATATATATATAAAACGATGCCCAGTCTAAATCATTGTTTCTCAAGATGGAGTCAGAGTTCTTCAGGCGATGGTTCTGTAAAAGAGCTGGCCATAAAACGTTTTGTTTTGTTTTATTTGTTTTAATGTTTTTAACTCAACTTTTTTTCTAGCTATAAACTTTACCCATTTATGTAACCATCACTCGTGATAGCCTCAATGTTAGCTTAACTACCCTTCGTGATAGCCTCAATGTTAGCTTAACTACCCTTCGTGATAGCCTCAATGTTAGCTTAACTACCCTTCGTGATAGCCTCAATGTTAGCTTAACTACCCTTCGTGATAGCCTCAATGTTAGCTTAACTACCCTTTGGAAACGTTTCCGTTGTGTCTTATGATAGGCTTAGAACAAATTATTTAAATAGAATAGAGGGGTGTATGGAAATGTACGTTCTTATTATTATAATTACTATTATCATCATTGTCATCATCATCATCATCATCATCATCATCATCATCATCATCATGCATATATATTTCCTTTATATCATAGAGAATAAAAAGAGCTAATAGTGAGATCTAGAAATAAATTTTTTTTCACACTGCCGAAAAGAAAAGTTCATTCTATTTCCTCCAATTGCGATCTCAGCGTGGGCATATCTGAGGGGTGTTTCATCTTTGACTTCGCCTCATTACCATTGAAGGTCGCTCGACCCATTTAGCCTACCGTGTGCACAAAAGTGGCCGTAAAACCTCAATCAACCAACCAATCAATCAATCAATTCGCCAATCACGAAGCGGCAAGACTTTCAGCCGATTGCAGCTCGACGCCACAGCTGATCGCGATGTATTTTCTGCTCAAAACAGGTCCTGGTGCTCCTTCAAACCCAAATCCCAGAGAATCGGAAGTGGATCAAGAGGCACTGGACGAGATCAACAACAGCCGCTCTCAAAACCTCTTCCGTAAATTGTACACAGGTAAATACTTATCGACATTCAGTAACTTATGTGACGAGGAGATAACTTGTCCTCGATAAAATCTTACACTATTTTCCCATTTTGGAACCTGGTAGTTGTTTTGATAAATGGTGGTTATTACCTATCGTTGTTCTTAACTTTTACTAAAAAGCCTTGTTTTTAAATTTTCTTCTATATAAAAGCGACATCGGCTTTTATGCAAAAGGTTTTCCGTTGCGGATTTCATCCCCTAACTTGGCCGGGGATCAGTTATCGATTTCGTGAGACATATCCCATGCTGTATCCATCATAGCGTCGTATTGATGGAACAACATCCACATTCTGCTCTCCAATACCGCGCATTTCGATCAGCTTTGAACTCAGAGCAGGGTTATCAACGGTAGACGTCAACAGTTATCAACGGTAGACGTCAAAAGTTATCAACGGTAGACGTCAGATGTTATCATTCGATTAGATGCCAGCATTTTTCAACATGTCTGACACCAGATTTGTTTCACCCAACCAGCAGTAAGATAGTTTATTGTTTCGGTGCAGTTCTTCGGGACGCCTCCGTGGTCTAATCGGTAGCGCTTTGTACCACATATCATTACCACCTGAGTTCGAATCTCGGTGTGGGCATATATGATGGGTGTTTCATGTTTGACTTCGCCTCATTATATTCGGGGGTTCGCTCGGCCCATTTAGCCTACCATGTGCACAAAACTGACCGTAGAACATCAGTCATCATCAACGATACAGTTCTTCCCGAACCGTTCACTTTGGCTGTCACTGTCTGTCAAAGTTCGATCAGTGAGGGGCTTCTGTTCGCTGATTTTGGCCGATTCATTTCCGATCGTTCAAGTGGAATGCACTTAGAGAACTAAGACAAACTTCTGACCTAATATAAGTAAAAGTGTTTAGAACAACAACAACAACAACAACAATGTTAATACGTGTTTTTCGACTTCCCTATCAGCTGGCAGGTCGTTATTCTATATTTTCGAACCGTTATTTTACTGTTGATGTTCTTTTCGTCTTCTCACGTCCCTCATCGCATGTTCATCACTCCAGAACATATAATAAAGTATATATCACTTTTGGCGTTCATTTTATCCTGATTTTCCCGGGAAAAGGTTTGTCGAACCTTCACGAATGCCTCGTTGAATACGCCGGCAACGCGATATAGGCTTCCCAGAACATTTTATAAGAACTTACATATGTAATACTAAAACTGTGTGTGTGTGTGTTTGTGTTTGTGTCTGTGTGTGAGTGTGTGTGTGAGTGAATCTGTGTGTGAGTGTCTGTGGGTGCGCGCGTCCGTACACGTGTGGTGTGATTGTCTTCGCGCGAGTGATGTACGTGGAAGGATCGCTATCGGTATTTCTTGTTTATTTCTACCGATCGCAGCAAGCGTGAGGACGGCCTTAGGTAGACGAATCCAGATAGGAAAGGTGATCGGGTCGTCGTCGATCCCGTTCTTCCTCTTCCTGATCATCATAGCCACCATCATCGGCCTTCGGATGCAGAAGAAACAGGAACGGGCCAAGGCCAGAGAGACTCTAGACTTCAGCATCGATATTTCCATTGTGGTACACGCCTTGCAGAAGGAGAGAGACACCAGTGTGGTGTATGCCGCCAGAGATGGCGACATCGGTGGAACGCTTTCTCAAGATTATGCCGGGACGGATAAGGTAGGAACCGTCTTTCTCAATAACAGATACTGCTGTCAGTGTTTGTAAATGACGCACACTTCGCAACAAATGTTAGATAGAGTTCCATCGACACGTTATTTTCCAACTTTTGGTTTATTCCGCTACGTGAATATCAGATCCGGAATATGTCAGTTTATTTCGATTTATTATTTTTATCTAAGGTAGATTTTTAAAAGGATTTCTATACTGTTTGTATTATATTTTCTGGTTATTTTATTTATTTTTGGCTGAAATTATTAAATTATATCTTAACTTTGAAACTCTAGAAAAGTAAGAGAATTTCTAAATACTTGTGCTGTCATATTTTCGTTATGACTTTATTCATAATTATATTATGGAGAGGCTCGAATTCGGATTTCCAACAATGAAATTTATGCGATTTATCCCAATGTTGTAAACAATTAAAAATAGCGCATATAATGTGTTTGTTTTTGTTGAAATGTAAAGCTAAAACACCGGATTGTGTGCTATTAGTAATCTGAAGTATTTGTTTGTTTATTAATTAGCAATTTATGACGGTTATTATATTATTCGGTTCATCAGACAATAGATAGACTAGTTCTGAAAGTTGTTAGCTGTCAACTGCCAACAGCCAGTCGGCCATTAATTAGCGTATTCAGTGCCTTTAATGAAACGACTCTCACTATCTTAAACCGACTAATACTAATTAATCCTTGTCGGTGTCGCCATCCTTCAGCAAGTCTGCAATCTGATACCGAATGACAACGTAAATATTTTAAACTATCTTGATCTTATCATTGGTCATACGCACGAAACTTCACCCGTCCGTCATCCCCAGTCCTCTGATTTCACAGTCGACAAGTGCACCATTCGGTACATTATATGCTCAACCGCCCAGCCCACTTGATGTACCGAAGAAGACTAAAAATCATCTCCTCCCTGAAGACTACAAACTTCCGGATCATCGCCTAGCAGCATTGATTATAAGAAAATCGACATTCCTACCAGACATTATCACCCCACTTCTACTGAAAGACCCCTCTATACATACCACGATCAACGAAAAAAGACACAACAGAATTCAACACCGGGTGGCTCTGCCCAACAGACCACAGGTTTCCGCACTGTATTATCGATTTATTACAAACAAGTGTTAATAATCGATATAGTTCGCATCAAAGTTGTGCATAAACAAGCAATAATGTCACAAGATATCCGGGAAGTGATAGAAGGGAAGAGAACACCTAGAAACAACAGCTCACAGAGCACCGAAACATCAAGCCCAGCATCCAAAAAAACAAAAACAAACATGGCGGGAACTTCAAGCCAGACAATTGTTAAAATAATCTGCGACCAATGTCTTGAAAACGCCAGTGTACCTACCCTTGGTGATCGATACAACGAATACATACAGCAATAAGCCTACACGCGATTATATCACTCATGGAAGGACTGCGCTCCGACGTTAAACAGATAAACAAATAGAACCTATATTAGCTATACAACACATATATGAGAAAACTAATAAATGTCATCCTAGATACAGGAACTAATAGTAAAATTGGTGGAAAACAAGATAACTTCACGGGAAGGCCAATCAAGAAGAAATAACCAGGTGTTTATGGTGTCCCTGAAGGTGAAAGTGAAACGTGGGAACAATCCGAACAAAAGTCCGTCATGTCTTGAAAGATCAACTCCAAATGGCCGAAGAGCATATCTGGAGGTTGTTTCATCCTTGACTTCGTCTCATTACCTTTGGAGGTCGCTCGGCCGATTTAGTCTACCATGTGCACAAAAGTGGCCGTAAAACACCAATCATCATAGTCATCCATCATCATCATCATCAGCAGCAGCAGCAGCAAATGGCCGAAGAAGTTACCCAATCAATAAATATTGATCGCGCACATCGAGCCGGCATCAAAGGTGATGGTCGTTAGCGTCTAATAACTACACAAAAATCAGCGTACCAACATTCTGGAGAGCGCCAGAACGAAACAAAAGGATTCTGGATCTGACATCAGGATTGGCGAAGATTTTAGCAAGGAATCGCGCGAAACCAGACGCCGTCTATTTCGGTTATGCTAGCAGCACGCGATAGTAGAATAGCAAACTTTATATAGACAATAAGCCGTATGTTCTTCGAAATGATGATGATTTAGTTCCATGGAGGCAGAATCCATGAGCACAAATGGACCACGGGGCCGTGGTCTGGCCACGTCCCTGGACGACATCTGAACAATGTCGTATTTACAATCGCATGATATAATGTGCTTGGTAGAAACCTGGACAGTGACAGATATTCACATCACCCCTTTATGTAACTTATTTCCTGAATATCAGCACTATGTTTTACTTGCTCAACGCCGACCTACCCGAGGGAGATGCCCAAGTGGGATAGTTGTAGTTGTGAAATCGATTATTAACCGTGAAGTGTCATTGATAAAAAATGTGACTGCGTTTTTATCTTCTTCAAACTTTCTAACGAATTCTTCATTCTAGAAAAGCCATTATTTTAGGATGTGTATATGTTACAGTTAGTCTGTATAATCAAATAACATGTATATCATCTGAAATGTTCAGGTAATGTGTATTAAATCTCAGTTAGCAATACAGGTATTACCTGAACTTTTCAGGTAATATACATATTACCTGATTATATAGAATAATGGTAACATATACAGACCTTGTGATGGTTCAACCTTTTACATGCATATTCAACGAAGCGAAAGGGATGGTGTCATTGAACTTAATGCATTTTTGCGCGATGTTGATTGATGTTTTACAGCCACTTGTGTGCACATAGTAGGCTAAATGGGCCGAGCAACCTCCAAAGGTAATGAATGAAGCGAAGTAAAAGATGAAACAACCTCGAGATGTCCACGCCGAGATTCGAACACGGCTGGTAGTGATATGTGATTCAACACGCTACGCATTATTGTGCGACATTGTAGACCCAGGACATGATCTATTCCTAACTCATGATTTTAACAGCAGAACTAGCAAATGTTGACAATTTTATTCTTCTCGGCAGCGTTGAGCACACTTCAGTATACGATATTTACACGGTTACCACGTTCAACATCCCTCGCCAATCTGTTGACGACGGGTAAACAAATTTGGCTTATCATTGCTATCAGTGGGAAAACGTCCACGTAATTCACGTGCTGAATGTTCGCTCGTCAAACACATATCTCCGGCGAATATACATACTGCTCACCAACTGGATTTTGTGCGGTTGATTATATGTCGATATAATCCAATTTATTTAACTGTATGCGAAATTTCATCGTCGACGGTGTCGATGAATCCGACCACTTTCCCAAATCAGCCATCCTCGACTGTGTACATCAAGTGGACACGGAAAGTGATCACCAAGCTGAATATACCAATCAACCGCGACAAGCCGAACTATGGTCTCTACGATGCACTGTGAAACAACACCGTAAACAAAGCCGTGCACATTATTGTTGATGTTATTCAAAGTGCAACTGCTAACTTCCGGGGACAAGCGGCCAACGAAGCGTTACCACCCGCAAAATACCGAAGTCAGAAATGCCAAATGGCGGGACAATGGTGGCATTACAATCCGGCCCTGTCGAGTCAACGCAAGGATGCCAACTGGAGGGCCAAATAGCAGTTGAAAGTTATAAATGCCATGGACGTGATGATGATGATGATGATGATGATGATGATGATTGATGTCTTACGGCCACTTTTGTTCGCGTGGAAGGCTAAGTGGGCCGACCAACCCTCAAAGATAATGAAGCGAAGTCAAAGATAAAACAGCCTTCAGATATGCCCAAGCCGAGATTCGAACTCAGATGGTGGTGATCTGTGATCCAACACGATACCAGTTAGACCACGGAAGCGCCCGAACTGTCGTGGATGTAAAGAATCGTTCGACTATACTTTATCCAGATTATATAAAATAGATTGTATGTGTTTGTGTTAAACTTGAATGAAACCCAGTGAACAGTCCCCGATCCAGAGTAATACGTCTATTGCTAACTAAGATTTAATACAGATTACCTGAAAATTTCAGGTAATATACATATTACCTGATTATACAGATTAACTATAATATATATATAAATATTTAATTTTGTATTGGACGGGGTGGGGTGGGAGGGGGGCGAGGGCTGCGTTTTATTACTGATCAGCTTCAGTACGTTGTCGATATCTGTATGGTGAGGCCATAATGAGTGATGTGTTCTCGACACGGATCCATTCCTTCAGGTGATCAATAACTTTTCCAAGTCGAGAGGGTGGAAGATCACGTCGTCTCCCTACACCTACATGCGATCTGCTGATGCCCTGGAGAGCTACGTGAAGAACCACCGGCTACGTGTAAACAAAGGCAGAACTCCGAACGGAGAACTTCTCTTCTACGGCGAGATCATCAGCAACCTGATTGATTGGCAGACTAACTCACTACCTACAGCCAGTGTGGGCACTGCGTGGAAGATGTTTGTCTCGTTGAATGAGGTTAGTGCGATGTAGGAAAGGAATTGGCTTGTTTTTAGAAGGTTTTCGATTTATTTCCTATTGCGGAATTAGTTTTATTTTCAACCGTTTCTAATCACCTTTATAATTCTATTTGTATTCTAATATTTTCAGAAAAGGTAATTTTCTGTGTATTTATTTTTATTTTGAACATTTCCATACCGGCCATTTGAAACATTCAGACACTTTCAAATATTTTCTTACGAAAATTAAATTTCTTTTCAGAACAGACACATTAACGTATAATCTTGAATAGTGGGTCTGGTTGAATTTTAAATTTGAATGAGTGGTTTGTTTAGCTTTATGGGATTTTAGCCTTGTTGTTGGTCACATTTGTGAGCGAGTGTTTTTAGCCTTGTTGATGGTTACCTTTGGGACATATTTCAGTGAGTCTTTTAGCCTTGTTGTTGGCCACACTTGGGACATATTTGAGTGATTGTTTGCATTTTAATGTCAATTCCAATTCCACTCAATTCCATTTGGTCAATTCCAATTCCACTCAATTCCATTTGGTCAATTCCAATTCCATATCAAATTTATCAATTCCAATTCAATTCCAATTCGATTGTACCTACTTTCTACCATGAGTAGGTCCTCCGAATACCTACTCCGAGTATCCACTTGGGATCCCTGCTCCGAGTAGTTGATATTCCGAGTAGGCTTGTCAGAAATATTTACGAATTATAAAATTAAATGGTAAATTAATTTATGGATTTAATTTGTTTTGTAGCAAATTTCAATTCCAATTCCAAATTTATCAATTCTAATTCCATTTTTTTAAATAGGCAATTCCAATTCCCGAATTGGAATTGAATTGACCCCATATCTGAGCATCTATCTGTATCTATTGATGTCTCTCCTTGCTATCGTTATCTATTGTTCAGATTGTCAAATCCAAGGATTTATTTAGCGAGGAGCGAGCCTATGGTTCCCTGTACTTCATCAAAGGTGGCTATAAGGAGATGGACTATTACTTCAGGTTTACTCAATCGCAAGACGTTGCCATGAATTCCCTGGAGACGTCGAAGGACTATTCAAAGGTTCGTTCGTTTACGATCTGAAGTAGATTTGATATGTACGTACTATCGACAACAATAGTTAGCCCGTATCTACGTGCGTTGATGACGGTTTAGCTTCAATCGGCTGTGTGATACCTGATGTCTTACACATTATACATATTAATAATTATTTCCCCAAAATATATGCATATTTATTGATTCAGAATTACATTGGATCTTAAATACACTATGCACTGAATAGTTACAACACATGCACAGGTTAGCTGTAAATACACAATGTTGTAGATTTAATATCGGTTTCCTTGTTCAATATGAAATAAAGAATAATAATAATAATAATAATAATAATAATTTGTTTTGGAATATCTGTTTGGACGGCAACGTCCATTATTCTTTGACCTTCATTGCCATCTTTCGACATTACTTCCTGTTTGTGTAGATCGCGGAGAACAGCTTCAATAAGAAGATCGCCGACGATTCGTGGGCGGCCATCAGCGTACGGAAAATGAGCGATCAGATTCGTCTGGATCCGACCGGCCGACTGAACCAGCTGAAGCCGTCGTTGACCAAGTACCGTTGGTGGTACGACAACGTAACGGTCTACATCGACCAGCTGCTGGAAGTCCGGCAAAAGATATCGGCCGCGATCCGGATGACGTTGGACGACAACGAGACCACCGACACGGTGTTCCTTCTATCCGTCGGCGCCCTGTTTCTCCTGATGGCGGGCATGCTCCCGATCGTCATCATTTTCTTGTACTCGGTTACGAACGGCATCCACAAATACCTCATGTTGATGGCCAACAGGTTGGTGCTGTGGTACTCCGTGTCTCTAATATATAACCGGTAATGTCTTCGTCCGCTTAAATATTGACCCATTTGTAATGGCCGGTCATGGTTCCGTGGTATCTACGGCCGTATTAATCCATGGCCGGACCCCTCGCCTCCGGTCCCCCCCTCCTGTATTTCGGGCCCTTCCGTGGTCTAGTTGGTAGAGCGTTGGATCAAAGATCACTACCAAAGAGAGATAGATAGATAGATAGATAGAGATAGAGAAGAGAGAGAGGAGAGAGAGAGAGAGAGAGAGAGAGAGAGAGAGAGAGAGAGAGAGAGAGAGAGAGAGAGAGAGAGAGACATATGTACGGTGTAGAGTACGGTGTAGAGTACAAAGTGTCTTAAACGATTGTTGCCCTGGGACTCTGGTAACCGTGCCCCAGCAAAACAACGACGGGCTCCTCGTCCCTGCGGGGTCCCTGGACTTCGGGCTAGTCAGTCGTATGGACTACACGGTCCCCACGGGTGGTATCGAGAAGTAACTGCGGCTATGTTTCGCAAACGGTCCTTTTTCGTTTTTCTCATCCGCCAGAACCAAAGTGCTGAACAGGGAGCAGAAGAACACGGACAATATCCTCTACTCGATGTTGCCGAAGTCTGTAGCCGAAAAACTGAAAGAAAAGAAGAACATCGTAGCCGAGTCGTTCTCACACGCGACCCTGTTCTTTTCCGACATCGTCGATTTCACTGGCATCTGCTCAATGTCAACAACGATGCAGGTAGGTTTACTCAAACCGGATGCGGATAGTCGAGGCTCAAATGTAGACACATCTATAAAACGAGTTAGTGAACGAGTGAGTGAGTGAGTGAGCGAGTGTTTGAATGCTTCGTTTTGATTTCGACGTCTGGTCGTACCTGTAACATATGGCGGCTGAGTGCCGATTCAATGGGTGAACATTCTACGAACGCAGGTATCACTGAGATTCGAACTCTAACCTGCATATTAGCAGTGCAGCACTCTAACCAGTACGCCACCGGAGCGTCCTTGGAAATAGCCTTCGGGTTTTTGTTTCCGTTCGTGCCGTTTGATCGCGGTGCAGTTGAGTTTCGTGTTTCGGCATTGTCTGATCAATATACCTTCGTCATAACTAGGTGGTCTACATGCTAGATGACCTGTACTCGTGCTTCGATGAAACGATTAAGTCGCACGACGTCTACAAAGTGACAACGATAGGTGATTCCTACATGATGGTATCGGGTGAGTAATGATCTCTATTAAAGTCACATCACACGGTCGTACATAATCCTACCGAAGTTTAGTGCATCGTACACGACAGGCCACGAACACCTGAAGCAGGTGCGACTGGACCACTTTTATTTTGCACCTGAGTAGAAGTAAAAGCAAGCCAGTTCAAAACTACTTGAGTGGAAGTAAAGGTAAACTGGTAAAGATCTACTTGAGTATAAAGTAAAACTACATTCTAAAAGTAATCGAACCAAAAGTAGAAATGTATTGTAACACAACATATGAGAATCATATACACAGTGCACAATGCTGAACAAAATTCACTGCGTCCACAGAAATGTGCTGCCACCTTAAGTTCTTACACAACTCTTTTCAATGCCACACCATATTAAAATCTATTTGTTTACCATAACTTCATCAAAGATACACATTCAAGTTGGTAACAACTTGTAATGATAATTTCCAACAATGTATCAAATGCCACTTAAATCATAGTGCCACTAATGCCGCTATGTTATGACTAAATAAGTAACGAAAATATGACGAAGTAAATGAAAGTAACAAAGTAAAAAGTTAGTTAAAGGTTAGTTTAAACGTTACTTCGTTACTTCCAGTTACTTGAAAAAACTACTCAAGTAGAGTAACGAAGTAGTTTTACTTCGTTGCAGAGCACCTTCGACCTGAAGTCAAACACCATAATATGATATTATATAACAATATCCCGGTGTAACATATCCATATCCTGTGGTGTAACTTAAGACTATTGCTTCATATTGTGTACCTATGTATAAGAGACTCATTCAATTATTACTTACCTTGCTCGTGCCAGGTGTTCCTCAAAGGAATGGTCGACGTCATGCTGCTGAGATCTGTACCTTAGCGCTGGATATCATGGAACGTGTGTCCCACCTGGTAATACCGCACATGATGGATCACAAGCTCCAAATCAGGATAGGGATCCACACAGGTGTGTTATACTTCACGCTGCCAGACGTGTTCCCATCGAATAGGCACGCGTTGAAATTGTGGAGCCGGGTGCACGTTGTATTTAAATAAATAAATAAATACACACACACACACACATATATATATATATATATATATATATATATATGTATATATATATTAGTATAGGTTGTATACTTCATGCAAATAACTGGCTAATGTTAAAGATCCACTGCCACCGGCTAGTATACCCAATCATTACAAACAAACAAGGGTAATCTATTTCCTTTGATGTGATGCTAGTTCTATTCTGATAATGAGAAGATTTTAGATTTTACATCTCATTAATTGGTCTTCACTTCATAAAATCTACATATCTAATCTGGGACCCCATTTAAACTTTTTGCTTCCTATTCCAGGTCGCGTTACTGGTGGCGTTATTCTTGGAAACAGACCTCGCTTTCATCTATTTGGAAAATCTGTCAGATTTGCGTCTAAGCTAGAATCGACTGGCCTGCGTAAATACGTTTTATTTCTTGTCTATTCAATCCATTGGCAACATAACAGTGATGTTATATATATATATATATATATATAATATATATATATATATATATATATATATATATAAAATATTATAAAGGGTGTTTCATCTTTCACTTTTTTCATTACCTTTGGAATTCACTGATCCCACGTGCACTATAGTGGCCACAAAACAGCAATATTTACAGTTACAATTATTAAACTTTTAATAATATAAACATACTCCAAATATCTAGGTAACAAAATTCAGATCTCAAGTGTTACCTGGAAGTATCTTCAGGATGAAGGAGGCTTTGTCTGTAAGCAGAGGTCAAGACAGGTGAGTGGGGTGGTTAATTAGTCTCGGTAGGAAAAATCGCTTTATTTTAATTAACTAGTGTCAATTTCCCATCTTTCTACCACTATCTCGTTTACAGATTGAAAACACTGATACGTACTGGCTGCTTGGAAAACGTAACATGGGAATAGAATACCTTCAAGGTGACACAACTGAAGATGTTGACGACGATGATACTCAATTATAGAATCAGCTCCGCAGATATAAACATATTTGTGCAAAAAGCACGAAATACGGGAACATTCAAATTATAACTTAACTCGACTAATAGGATTATATTACATTTGTAAGCTAATATCGTATATGTTGTATGAATGTATGCATGTATGTATGTTTCTATGTGTGTATTCATTCATTATATATAATATATATATATATATATATATATATATATATATATATATATATATATATATATCCCTCCTACGTTCTAGAAGTCGCATAGTTCATGTGATAACTTAAGATCACAAATGTTCGCAAAATAGAACTGAAAACATGCATATTCATGAGGGATTCTTTGGCGCATCGCTCTAAAACGCCTCGAAGGGCATTACTTTTAATCAACGGTGGCCACGTAAAACTAGATATATTCCTGAGAAAATACACGTTTAACGGTTTACCAATATGCCATTTTATCGAAGTTTGCTATATAATAAAGTACTTGGTTAGTTTAGTGTGTGTTTAATTTCATTAAGGCATTTAGTTATCTAATTTTATTCAATTCAACTTTGATGTTATATATTAGTCATCGAAATGTTTTTTAATAAGTGATTTGTGTTTTATAGAAAAATTAAGAAAATAAATTATCACAAAACGAAAACATGTGAACAAATAACACTAAAAGTTTGAATGTAATTAAGTTGATGTTGAATATCGGAGTATGGAGTGATTGTCTGAGTCTTTCTGGCCGTGTATATGGGTGTGCGTGCGTGCGCACGCGCACTCGAGTGCGTGTTTGTGCTCCATGGCTAACTGCCTTGCATTAGACTGTTACAAGATCACCACTGTGCGTTATCGATATATATGTTGTTAACATTTATTTTAAAACATTCTATTAATGATGTCTATGTCTGTATTTATTATGTCTGTAGTGACGGTGTCGGCGTCAACGTCAGTGTCAGTGTCAGCGTTGAAATTGTTTGTGAATAAATTTGTGTTGTTATGTGAAATGCATTGATCGCCCCCCATTGTTTATCAGTGGCCGTGAAATGTTAAAACAAATTAGTGGACCCCTTTAAACGCTAGTTAACTCAATGAAAGGCCAATTCTTTCGTCTAGTCTTAGCAATAAATCAAACAACTAATTAGTAATGTATTTTAGCAGATTACTTCATATTAAATTTAACTTGCTGTGTCTTCGGTTTTGTTGTTCGGGGAGAATCCCCAGGCTGTCTCTTATTCGGCACAGCCTCTATGTTGGAGTGGTTGAGAAACCTCCTCCCCCACCACTCACAGTGGAGCAGTACGGAAATATGGAGCCGAAATACCCTGAGGGTGGTCACTGCCAAGTGTTTTACGTCCTCAGGGGGTTATTTTAAATAATTCAGTGGAGACGGCAGCGCCATTTAACGTGGTCAGCCACCCACGATGTAGTGAGCCGAGAAATTAATCCCTGGAAAGTTTCGACCTCTTACGGGGTTCGAACCTGCGACCGTTGGCACCAAGTGCCGGGTGTTTAGCCGCTAGGCCACCGGAGCTCACTATTGCTGTGTCTGTTTTTTTTCTTCTTCTTTTTATAATCCAACTCAAAACCATAATTCTTTATCGTGTTCTTCTGAATCAATAATCCATTGATTTTCCACGCCCTAATCAGGATATTTACGTCGCTTGTGGCGGAGTAATATATTTAATAGTGGATTTCGAAGTCGCACTAAATAAACTTATATCCAGATTTTATCTAATTACTTTTATCAGCAAATTTTAGGCCCATAACAACTTAACGTTAGTTAACTTTCAGCTGAACTCAAACAGTCTAAATCGAGAACTTTTTGCGAGGAAGTTGTTCTGGAGTGACGTAAGCAAAGTGATATTAAAATAATGTAGATAGATAGATAATATATTTAATATATTTGTGTATGCACTATACAAGTTACATTCAAAGTTATGACAATAAAATATATGCGTAAACCAATTTATTTCAGTTATGAGAGACATGAAATTATATTAATAAAAACTAAATCTTGCAATATTATACTTACATTGCAAGAACATTAAAAATCACGAGTTGCTTTATTATATATATATATATATATATATATATATATATATATATATATATATATATATATATATCCCCAATAATAGGATTTTATTCAGGATACTGGCAGAGTTGATGATGATGGTTCGTGATTTACGGCCACTTTTGTGCACTTGGTAGGCTAAATGGGCCGAGCGACCTCCAACGGTAATGAAGCGAAGTCAAAGATTAAACAGTCTCCAGATATGCCCACGTCGAGATTCGAACTCAGGTGGTAGTAATATGTGATCCTACGCGCTACCAGTAAGACCACGAAGCGCCCTCCCCCCGGATACTGGCAATAGAATCAACAACATCACAGTTGCTTATTAGATAAATAAAATTATCTTCATCGCTCAGAACATTTGAAACATTTAGTTGAAACTGGAGCCCTTTGTGAATAATCCACATTGAAGAATAAGAAGATCATCGTACAATGTATCTCTCATTAAAACACGAAACTCATCCTCTA
>JAODUP010002026.1:0-19404 GCA_025642065.1 Paralvinella palmiformis
GTCCTCCCAGTTCTTAGGGTTTGAAAGAGAATAATAATAGTTTTCAGTTGCTATAGAGAAACACATCATACGTATTAGTAAATATTTTGAGAATGATGTGAGAGCTAACTTTGACCTCTTATCAATATGAATTGAATAAACTTCATGTTCCGGTAGCAGCGCAATAATAACTCAGTGGACAAGGCCTGTTTGCCAATATACTACGATTGAGCAGATATTTATTCTTCAAAACACAATAGAACAAGTAATGGAATAGCAAACAAAACTATATGTAACGTTCATAGACTTCGAAAGGGTATTTGACTCCATGCATCAAAAGAACCTTTGGAACATCAGAACCAGCTGAAGAATCCCTTGAAAGATAATAAGAATGTTCCTAATTATATATGAGGACACTGAATGTGCAGTGTTAGATGAAGGTAAAACATCTGAATGGTTCAAGGTAAACGGTTATGTTAAATAAGGAGATGCAAATTCATGATTTATTTTCTTATTACTAGTTAACTCGATAATGAAGATGTCGTATAGCTTACTTGGAGAATTAAACCAATAACTCTACACGAGTTCAATAATGTGGGATCGTGTTTATTAACTTAAGTATAAAATGTCCAGATATTACAATATATTCGAATTGAGAAAATGTCCTGCAGATGGTGTATGGTATTGGACAGAAATCACTAACAAAAGCCCCGACCACATGCTGCGGTCCAGTTTTGTTAAGCGTCAGAGCAATTAATTAAATAATAAAGATAGACGTCTGGCGGCTGATTGGCTAAGTCTGTGTGTCTGGCTGGTGACCAGTCACTTAGGCTGTCGTGCTGATCATTCATCTTAAAAAGGGGTGGGATTACACACACTGTCCGCGGTATATGTGATATCTACTATCTATATATTAACATGTACATACACACACGCGCGCGCACCAATATATATATTCTACTTATATCATAAGCGATCATAAATCATAAGTGATTAATTATTAACATAATTAATATAAAGTCAATACCTCTTGACCACTTCACAACAATTGAGGAACATAATACAGTAATAGGATGGAGTTTCACATCAAAGTTTCAATAACTTAGATTTTGCAGATGACGTCGCTCTTACGTCAACAAGTTATAGACAAGTGCCAATGAGGACAACAAAGATTAATACGTTTGCATCCAGAATTAGACTTAAAATCAATAAAAAGAAAACGGAAGTGTTGAGGATTAGTAGCAACGGTAGTGATAGAATATAAAACAATGACCAAGAAATGAATGAAGTAAAGTACACATATTTGGGCGCAACCTTCAACAATCAATGGAGAGGAAGTGATGACACGACAAACAGAATACGAATAGCAATGACATCTTTCATGATACTCGAAAACATTTGGATTTCAAATCTGTTTTAGTCAATACAGCTGTCTCAGAAGAATTCTATAAGTGAGATGGAAAAGAAAATAAATGTTTAAATTACAGAAAAGTAAATGGAATTGGATCAGGCATGTGCTAAGAATGAAAAAACATAACCACCACCTGACAGCACTGACATGGATGCCGGAAGCCGAAAGACAGTAAACAATGAAATGCTGTTGATGATTTTTAAATCTGACATCAGTATATACTGGCGTAAGGCAGTTTAATCCGATAATAGCTCTTCTATTATATAATACCAGGTTTATAGTTACCGAGCCAGGACACTTTCTGCTGAGTCCTCCTGTAATATTGTGATAATGGTTAGTCAGGATCCTGAATAAGACAGTAGATGACAATATTGATGGGGGTTCACACGGGATCATATTTAATCATATGGTTGAAAGCTTTTATACAGCGGAGAATGAGGTAGGGCTTTATTTAGCCTTAGCAGTGATCACACTTGGAATAAATAGCAGAAATAGTATTTCCCACATAAATGGAACAATAGAGACACTATATGAATCCCAACTTGCTAGTATTGCAGCATAGCACATTACCAGCTGCACTATATCGTGTTCATTAACATACTCATCAGGTACAAGTAGACTTATTAATATCATATACAAATACAAATAATTAAATCCAGGCTTCAATGAAACCTTTTCAGGCTGGAATATTCAAAGTATACCAACTCTGTTAGTTTATACATCAGAAAGAATGTGCACAGGTGTTCTTTGGTGCCACACAGGTAATGGTCACATTATATACACAAACAACCAAAACATTTGAGATTTCATGTATTGAGTCATAGATAGGCATACGATTAATTATATGTTTCCTAGTTGTTGTCAATTGTCTGTATTTTGCAATTGTTTGAATGTGCAAATAGGACATATGTGTATAAAAATGTCATTAGTGTTCAATTATATCACAGTTCTGATGAATACGGAATTATATATTTCAAAGAACGAATATTCAAAAGATCGCTTTAGACATATCTTTAGGCCATGCATTTACTTTATGTTTTTTGCATCAAGTATCTAAATATTTCAAATACCGTTCATTACCATGAAGCAACAAATACATGTACTGCCTAAGACAATATGTATATTGTGCAATAATTGTTTCTATCTGCGACTCTCTGCAACACTATCCCAATGGGCTTGATCACTTCGACTCATAAGATTCTGTTGGGGTCGAACCGGTCCTGGTGTTTTCTGTCTGGCTTTCCGAGAAATGCTTTAGCTGTTTTGTATAGTACCTGCTGCAGAGCGACACCCTCCATTCTCCTCCCATTTGGCAATTGCGCTGTCCATCTCTTCCTGGAAGCTCCCTTTATGACGAGGGTACGTAGTAGTTTTGCAGTTTGGAGCTTGGTCTCTTTTTCTGAAGGCCATTTTTTACATCAGCATCTAGTGATCAGTCTTGCAATTAGCTCCTCACATGAATCGAGTAAAGTTAATTAGTCCGTGGGCCTGAAATCCCCCTCCCCCCGTACACACACCACCAGGAACCTATGAGACCTATTTTATTTTGTTTCTGGAACCTCTCCCAACATGAACAATGGATGCCACCATCACCAAATTGGGATGGACTACTTTGTGTGACGTCATGTTCAAAATGGCGTCAGTGAAATTAGCGAAATTCGGTTTTTGCCTATAACTCGGCTTCTAGGATAGATATAGACAAGATTTGTTTTGAAGATGAGGAAACCAATGATGATCCTAACAAATAGCTATGATTGTTGGTTAACTCGGAATTCAAAATGGCTGTCATTGAAACCCGCAAAAATATAATTTTCTGCCATATTTTGACATTCAGGATAAGTAGATAATTGCTCGTGGGCTTTAAGCCTTCATTATAATATACGTGATTTAGCCTGGTGCTATTTAATATCCGTTGGCCATCCATTAATTAGTTCACACAATACACATAACCTGTGATAGTTGCACACGTGTTAACTTATCTCCAGCATTATCATAGACATAGATCTCCACACATTTAGCAATTAATATCAATAAGTTTTCTACAATGCTTCAAAATAATAAAATATTGTTATCAGTTGGCAACCTGTCATCTTCTACAGCTACATCGCCAGGAATCAATGCCCTTTGGAATCACTTGTGTTGGCGTCAAGTCTCAATCACACGATTGGGTAAAGGTTGATGAAATAATGAAATATCCTTTGAGTCCAGTACTATTCAGTCTCTGCACAGCTGATTATTAAATGGCAAATACAGACAACTCCACTACCAGATGATGCAGATACCATGTTTATCCAAGACAGCAATGCTCTCCTACATGCTATGGCAAATATTCCAAGCAACTTCCAACTGATTTCTCATCGGATATTTGACAACATACCCAAGAGAATCAATTTAATCTTTAGTACTGATAGGTATCAAGAGGGTTTCATCAAGGATATGGAAAGAGAGTGACATTGTTCTAGTGAGAAACTGGTCGTTGGTTGTCAATTGACTAAC
The DNA here is from genome assembly GCA_025642065.1 of Paralvinella palmiformis. NCBI lineage: Eukaryota > Metazoa > Annelida > Polychaeta > Terebellida > Alvinellidae > Paralvinella > Paralvinella palmiformis. The sequence goes on from JAODUP010002026.1 coordinate 3,887, forward strand.
GAACCAGCAGACTGGAAGGACTTCCTCGTGAACAGTCAGAACAAATCTCAGATGGCGGACGTGATGAATGAAGTCAGGCGCTTAGATGCCGTTGCGCCAAAACGTCTGCTGAGGAAGGTAGTATCAGAAATGCAAGGTCATTGTCACTTGTTGCAGAGTGATAATAGAATAACAGTAAAAAAAAGACAGAGATACCTGAGCTATTACTTACCAGAAAGAGACAGATATTGTCCTGTACTGTGGCTATCCAGAAGATCAAGGTTATGGAACAGTATGTATCCGTAGCGCCGGTAGTGATGTTTTTTTTTCATCATGCTACATCAAACATCAAAATTTGAGATGACATTGGAATAGGGAACAAGAGATGGCTTCTAAACACTGTGTGTATTGTGTGGACTGATTAACCAGACTTTTTCTTAAAAGAAAAGTAGTTGTGACAATAACTCATTTCATTTGTGCTAATCATCATATTATTTCTTGTCATTATACTTCTAGTCAAACTGAGTTTTCCTTCTGTCATTTAGCTTTTGTTTTGTTGGATGATTTGATTGGATTACATCGTATTTTAGCTTTGAATAAAGGTTTTTATTTCAAAATATGTCAATTTTTTATGTTAAAAGTCACATAATGGAACTAGTTATTATATAGTTATGACTGACTACAATACAAAATCTGACAATATTGGCAGCCATTTTGAATTTCAAGATGGCCAACGGATATTAAATAACATCAGACTAAATCACGTATATTATAATGAAGGCTTAAAGCCCACGAGCAATTATCTACTTATCCTGAAAGACAAAATATGGCAGAAAATTATATTTTTGCTGGTTTCAATTACAACCATCAAAAACATGGGCGTAGACACCAATATCTTGTCTATGTCTATCCTAGAAGCCGAGTTATAGGCAAAAACCGAATTTCGCTAATTTCACTGACGCCATTTTGACAATGACGTCGCACAAAGTAGTTCATCCCAATTTGCCATGTTGAGTGAGGTCACAGAAACAAAATAAAATAGGTCTCATAGGTTCCTCGGGGTGTGTGAGCACGGGGGGTGGGCTATCTGATCCACGAACTAAATGTCCAACTTATTCCAACACCTCCTGATGCTGAAGTCTACTATATGCCAGTTGCCGGAACGAGGATACACTTAGGTGTCTTGCATTTATCAGTCTGTTTAAACATGATGTTCATCACTATCTGCTCGAACTCGGAGCACAGAGCCAGTAGAAGCTCGCCATTGGAGCTGAGTTTTCCGATCCCACATTTGCCAAGGACCACTTGTCGTTGTCTCTTCCTATCCTTGCATTGAAGTCACCTATCAGCAGTAGTTTATTGGTATAAGGGGGAAGTCTCTGGGCACACTTGTCAGCTGGTCGTAGAATGCCTGCTTGTTTTCTCCGTGTTTCTCATTGTTAGAGCATACTCACTGATAATTGTAGTAATTTGTTCTTTCTCAGAGGTATTCTCATCGTCACGATTCTGTCATTTACTGGCTGTGGCATTTCAGTCAGCTTTGTCCCGATTTCCTTCTTGATAGCAAACGTAATCCAACTTTATATTAGTAGTAGTGTGAACTGGGCGGGATTCTTTTGATTTGACAATACGACTTGAAAGTATCCCTATTTAAATGTCACTCGATTTGATTTGATTAAAAATTTGGCTAATCCATTCCTTAGGTGCTAGGTGAAAATGGAGTCACATATCCAGTCATCTGTGACCAAGTTACCTTTTTGTTTCTGAGAAACGATTATGCTCAATTGAAAATATGGTCATCTGCCTCTTGATAGTAGACAATATGTGTATATTGGAAAAATAGTTTGTGCACAAAAATGTTAGAAATTGTTGTTGTCTTTCGGTTTATAGTGTCTACATTCAAAATGTAAGTTATGTAGTCCAAGTACAAGCAGATGAGACTATTCCAAGTGATTCTTTGACCACAAAACATATTATTAGACAAGAAGATCATATTTCAAGTAAAATAGTAGTTCAGTTATAGTCAAAATTATAAAACTGAAGCAGTAAAAAATAACTGCCATTTCGGCCATTATTATAATTTTTTTTATTATACATACTTTCTATGTCAGACATCTTGGATTTCAAGATACCCGACATCATTTAGACCACTGGTACCATGTAATCCGTGTGATCCTTGGGCCCCAAAATGTGATCTCAGACACCAAAATCATATCTCTAGCTGAAATATTACTGCAGATTATTAAAATGATTATGGTGGCCAAGCATTTTGTTTTTCAAGACTAAAACTTTTCCCCCAGGTGTGCTAATATAGCAAGGGATCAACTATTGCTTAAGAAGGGTCAAATATGAATAATCAATCCCAAAACATGGTATATACAACACAAATGAGTTAAAACGGCTAAACATATTCATTTGGTAAGTGGACTATAAACAATGCAAGACAAAATGGTATTTTTCAAAACAATTTAAAAAAAATTCTTTAGTAAATAAAAAACGGAATAAAGAAAACAAAAATGTATAACATGCCATGAAGTAACTATGAATATCTAATTAACATTAAAAATAGATTGTCTTATATAGGTTGGTTGGCTGAGATCCAAATGCAGCATGTTGTTAATTTGTAATCCCCCCACCCCCCATGATATATTTTCACACCACCTCTGTTATTTATTATTATTTACATGTATATCGATCATCGTAGAAATAGATTTATGATTGCACTAGAAATATCAGCACTATTTGTAGACATTCAATGTCTGATTTACTTAAAACTGTCATCTGAGATGTGCTAGCTTCAAAGAAATATCTTATGTATATATTATGGCTTTAATCAATGGCTTCTTTTAAATGTGTAATCATTATTACTGTTGTAACTGTTCTCTTCAATCATTGTCTGTCATCAACAATTGCAATTAGGATGATCCCTTGTCCAGCCGTGATGGCGCAGTTATTTAGAACATAGAATTCATAACCGAAAGGTCGTGGGTTCGAAGCTCCGATGCTGCAGTACATGCTGTTATGTGGTGACTGATTCATTCAGGCAAAAATGAGAACCATAATGGCAGCATGCATTGTATGCTGCCTTGGCAGTTAAGGGGTGTGCCCGATTGATATAGGTGTGAATCAGGGATAATGGTCCTGTAAAGTTCCTTAGAGCAGTTATCTAGCTGCAAGGTGTGCTATATAAATGCTATGTTAGTTATTAGCTATATTATTATTTGTATTACAATTATAGGATGAAGGGGCTCAGACTAGAGATGATCTTCATTCCAGCACACACACACAAACACACACACACACACACACACACACACATATATATATATATATATATATATATATATATATATATATATATATACAATGAAACACTAATAATGGCCGAAATGATAGTTATTTTACGTGGCTTAGCTACCTCAAATGAAGGAGACGCATATGGTCTGTAATTTATTGGTTCATCCCGGAGACTAATTCTAAATAAATTTAGAATTTACATTATATGGCATATTCGGCGGAGAAAACCTTGCCAGTTGCCGGGTTGAATGAAAAACTCCTCTTATTGTAATGCCACGGCCGGGATTCGAACCTCCTACCTCCAGTACGACATGACCATGAGTAAGAAGGTCCCACGTTCTTACCCACTACGCCATAGAGGCACTACATCTACATTACATCTAAACATTGCATGAAAAATATCTTGTCAAAAGACATTTGCCAATTGCTGTATTATTATTATTATTATTATTACCTATTTATTTATTTTTATCATTTTATTTAGTTTATATTTTGCTCTTCCTGTGGTAGTCTATTTCGGGACCTATTCCATGTTCTCCAGTACGTGCACCACCAACAGGTATTGCTCTTATGGCAATTATCTCTGTACGTACGAAGAATGGGAATATATCTTTATTTTGCTGTTACAATACAACTACAAAACTAAACGCACGCACCAGTGCATTATAGACGTTTGTTTGGTGGTGAAGTTTTGGTCATTATCGACCATTTAACAATGTTTGGTTATTATGGTAAATTGACGTTCCTCCCATCATGCTTTGCGATATGGGCCGATATTGCGGGAAAGTTAGAAAATGGAGTTTGATAATCGATTGTTTGTGACTGTATAGTCTTTATATACATGGCATAAATTAACAAACAGATGAGGTACTGATCAGCTATCATAAAATAATAAAAAATAAATATCGTCATTCCATGATCTTCTTTATAAAGTGTCTTGATACTTTTGTTGTAAGATCCTATGAGGCTAGTATGTGTAATGTTAGTATGTAGACTATGTCTATATATCATATAATATTCATCTAATGATCTATCATTCTATGATCAGTCGTCAGTAATCGAGACCTACTTGATCTACTGTTAACTGTAGTCCTAGATAATCTACTGATCTAGGCTTATTCTAGCGAAGAAGATCTAGGCTAGTCCGTAGCCGAGTAGATGAGACTGTAGACATACTCACATACTGACATACTACCTCACATAGCATAGGCCAGGAATAGGGTGATAGGGTGGTAAGGCTCATAAGCCGATAAGAAATTAAACTCTATTATGTAATTATAGTAACCGATTACATTTTTTCTGGTTTGTTTTTATTACAAAACCAAGGAAATATAATTATAAATGACTTATTCAATTATTGTTATTAGTGATAGCTAAAATCTACAAATTTTATCATTCATTAGATCTATAATATGATGTAACACCGTATCAAGGTTACCTATTCATGATTCAGGTAACAACCTAACCGGTGTTACAGGTGTAAGACAATGCAGTAAGTTACCTATCATCAATAGTGAACGTACGACATACTTAGTTATTACTAGACTATATTGGCTCGGACCCACTGTGTGATTATGTAGCAGATAAATTTCCAGCATATAGTTCTAAGGTGTCTAGATCATGTGTATGCAGTGCTAGCAAATTTAAATAGCTGATATCCAACTATAGCACACTGCTGGAGAAGGTATCAATGTACAATAGACTTGGTAATAGATGACTATATCCACATGGCATGCAGTGTTCTTCTATGATTGCTGAAATTAGGTAGCGTTCACAATATAAATATGATTAATATTGGGATTTAATTTAACATGCTACTCTCCCAGCTGTTATTCCAGGAGACAGATCTATTTATTGCTGCAGTGGCATACAACTCCTGTATGTGATTTGTGTGCATTGGTTATGTATATGTAATTCATCAGCATATAACATCTATCAAGGTGGGTGTATCAGCTTGTAAAGATTTAGTGATGACTGGTTGGTGGCCACATTGATGAATGGTTGTGCCACCCTTTAAAGTCATTATATTTACCCACAGACCTGTTAAACACACCCTAAGTAGGAATGCCCAAATTTGTTAATGGCATAATTTTTGGCAACCAGCTAATTCTTACGCCATCTGAACATATGATACATGGGAATGATGGAGATATGTTCACTGTTGGTAGACCAATAAGGCTGTAATTTACAGAGTGAAGGGGGTTTTGTATATCATTCCTAATTTGTGAATTGCAGTTTTTTAATGCTGAAGTATACATCCTGAACAGGCAGAGCAATTTAAATTCTCAAATTTCCTAGAATCTATATTTCTGAATTATAATAACAAGTTTTGAAACATGTTCCTTGATAAACAAGCAATGATGGACGATTAGCATTTTGGGCTCTCCCTATCTGCTACCCCGCTAAACAATCCCAATTCAGTACCTAATATCATTGATTAGTAAGGGTGTTTTATATATGTTTGTCATATTAATGGATAGATTATGAGTGCTATTTTAATAATGTGGAAAATTAATTTTAGTTCGCAATCTCCGTTGCCACAATTGTCAAATGAAAAAAATCAAAATAGGCCGAAAGCAGTTACTGTTACCACATTTCTATGCCAATTTGTGCGGACCTGTTACAGTTATCTTGCACAAGATATCATGCCAAATTCCATTGTTTTAGAATATAATATAAAATTTGTGTGGATGTTTTGACAATTTTAGGGTATAGCAATTGTGGATGAATTGGAAAATAATGATAATATGTTCGATATATTAGTGAAAATATCAAAATTGGCCATTGGAGAAAGCTCTAGAAAGTTATATGTTAATAGTATAATCGCTTTTATATACATATTATCGCCCAGCAATTTGTGTGCATCCTTTGTTTTGATTTAATGTTTTTTGCAGAAAAATCGCCTGTGTTTTCAACATCCTATATTATTGCTCACTCACATATTCCAGTTTATAGTAGTGTAGTCATATACACATATAAATAGATTTATTATAAATATAATCAATCATTATTTAGTATGTTGTTTATATATATCACTTCACATTATCACTTTTTTATATATTAATTAATAGTGGATTTTGTTTAGAAAATATTGGAAAAAAAATTACAAAATAAATAAATGTCCTTACCTGTATTTCAATAATAATCCCTATTTCAATCATTACAATCTGATTTTAAATTTTGGAATACAATTATTAATTATATAGACCTGATGGGAATTTTGTATTCCAGTTTTGTTTAATTGAGATGTTTCAATGATTGTTTGATGACATCTTTGTCTTTTATGTTAATTCAAACATTATTGTTGCCTGTTTTGCATTTTACATTATTTGATATGTTTCCATAAATTTATGCACTTTGGATAATTTGATTTGACAGTCTATACTGTTATTTGTTTGATGGGACTCTATAAGGTATGGTGTGTGTTTATCGTGTTTGGGGTTATTATGCTTCATTTGTGTTTATCTGTGTTTGCATTCATTTGTCTTGCTAGTTAATATGCAGATTCACAACTTGTTATTAAATATTATTATCACAACTTGCCTTAAACAATTGTTGCATATTGTTGTATTTATGATTGGTGGTATTATGATCTACTTTGATTATGTAGGGTGCTAATCTTTACTCTTCAGGTTTAGATAAGGGTTTGCCAAACCTCATTATCATAATAATTCAAGCATAAATAATATCTTAAAATAACTTTATATATTTTATATCTGTATAGTACTGGCAAATAAAAAGTATTGTTATTTGGTTTAGAATTGACCTTCAGATGAATAAATGAATTCGACGGATCATTTTATGATAAGGACAGACTTATAAATGGCATAACTCCCCCATTTATAAGATAGAAGCATATTTCTTCCATCAATTTTCCTTTCTGGTGATGTGTAAATTGTATGATTTGTCTTCAAAAATTAAAATCATTCATCATAGCTAGATAAACATTGCCATCATTCAAATAATAATAACATATATTAAAGTGCCCTTACTATATCTGTATTTAATTTTAAGAATTAAGCAAAATGTAATGAAATATAATTGCCGGTTACTCGTCCATCAAATATGATGGTTGTTTATCACTAGCTGCCATTCATTTTGTATCCTGTGTGAGTTCCTTTAACTAATGTGGACTGTAGGGCAATGGATGAAGAGGGGATCAAAATCTGAAATCCATTTAATATATCCATTACATTTACACAGTAAATAGAGTTCTGTAACAGAAGAAGATATTGAAAAATATGGCTTTATAATTTTTATTTTGAAGTGTATTCAGTCCTGACATTTGTAAAACATTACTGTTGGAGATATAGTCACTTATTACTAAGTATGGCAGTCAGTCCCAAACTAAATAATATTAGGATAATGACATCTACGTACAGTGTTTATTGATTTGGCGATATTGTCTGGGGCCAATTTTGGTTCGAAACTGTTAAGTTATATAAATGGATGGTAAGTAGAGAATCCATAGGTTTCCTCAAGTTAGAGTATATATATTAAAAAAACTTAGAATCTATTTTTAAAACTGTGGCCTTTATTCATAGTTATTAATATGTGGGTTGTATATCTCCAATATGGAAACTGTAGATGGATCATGGTTGTTAAGATTGCTTGCAAAGGAGTATCACTAGAGAGATTTCCGTCTTAATTTATGTTTAATAATGTGCTATATTCAAGACGCAAATATAGCCACAGATCAAATGTTGGTCTAGTATAGTTAGACAGAACACTGCAGTTAATGGATATTTGAATTTAAACACCAGGCCACAAATGGTGTTTTGCTGGAAAATATCCGACATTACTGATTATGGTTAAAATATCTGTCGTCTTTGACCAATGTCAGTTTGTATACATGTAGTCTATATAATGATGTATTATACTATTAATCAGCCTAGTCTCATAACAGTCTGAAGGTAAATGGTAATCAGACAGATAATAGATTATGAAATTTGCTTCTTTTATTGTATTTGTAAGATAATTACAGATATATGCTACTCATTATTTTATTCAACTCTTATAATAATTCCAGTTTTCATTGAAAATTGTTTCCTTAAAAGGAATTTATTTTCTGAGAAGACAAATAGTTTAACAAATGAAACAGTCCCTTCGATGCAGTGAGAATGTGTATTTCCTTGCTATTGACTCTAGATACAGATATTAAATTTATATTTTTAATATTGATGTAGGTCTGTGCATGCTTCCAGCATGTGTCGTACAAATCTAAAGTAACCAGCTTTTTCAGTAGGGACCCCTTGCAAAAAGTAGGCAGCAGCTCACCTGTGGTGGTCTGTAAAAAACACTGCAATGCCATTGCTGGAGGGAGGATGGTGAAGCGCTGGCTGTAGGGTAGTGGTAGTCACACTACCACCAGTAGTGGCCCTTCTCCATTGGAAGGTTAGGGACTCTCCCCGGAAAAAGTTCGGGGAAATGGAGTATTTGGTGCAATCTAGGCCACATTTTCACCAAAGTAGCCGACCAATTTGTCGCTGATAAATTAGGCGACATGAGACTGTAAAATTGATGATGTATAGTGACATCTTCACTTCACTTATCCTCTTCGTCCCCGGTGGGCCATAAGGCCACTGCTGCTATTAAAAAGGCTGAGTAACCCTAACTGTTGGACACTGCCAGAAAATATATATACTTTGAATAAAGATCTGGCAATGACTTCCAGATTGTTTCCACTCATGAAAACTGTATTGATTAATTATGGCTCAAATTATAATATATTAATGAGATAACAGATACAAGTTACTTAAAAATTGAATGAAAATGAAGACTGCAAATAGCATTTTAGGTTTGTGTGCTAAATTTTTAAAGCCATTACCAGAATAGGGTGAGAATTAAATATTCATTGCATTCTTTTGTAAGTATACCTAATCTTCTATCATAATTTTCAGATGTCAGCTGACAACCATGTCATTGTACGGTTTGTAAAACCGTCGCTTGATTCTCCAACGTCTAGTGTGTTGCAGGAAACATTTGAGGTAGGACTTGTGTATACTGCATTCGTATTTTGTGAAATTGTGATTTTTGAAAAAAGACCCGAGGAAGCTGTGGTTTTGTTAGAAGCTGGAACCATTTTAACCCACCAACTCTCAAGTAGAGACCCAGCTATTTTCGTTGCCAATGAGATGCCGCTTTGTGTCATTGTAGGGCCTTGAGGCCCTTACCAATGTCTGACCCTGGTATTTTTTGTTGGCCCCTCCTACTTTATTTCTTAGATAATGACTTAAAGTGGTAACATCTAGTCATCATCATTCCAAAGAGAAGTTGGTCTTTTTTTTCCTCAAAATTAGTTATTTTAAGTTAGAACATCTAGTCAATGTTATAACCCTACCTTTTATTTCTTCTATAGAAGCAGGTCTTCTCTTTTATCAGAAATCTATTTAATTACCTCTAGTAAAAACTAGTCATTATCTTCTATATTTCACATATTATTTACCTTGTTGGACGATTAAGAATCTGATTTTATCTTTTTAACAAGCTTATACACCAATGTGAATTTACCATTTATACTTAACAATTTACATCCTAGCTTATACAAACATTTTATCAATGCCAGTAATCCGGCTTTTTAACTTTTTATAAAGATTCGTTAAAACGGTTTTATTTCCAAACGTTCTAGGACACTGAATGGCCTAAATTGTGCCGATGTGTCATTAAACAACATTCATCCATCCATCCATCTTAGATAATGACAACCAGATCAGTTTACTGCTAACGATGAAAAATTATACATAAAAAATAGGAATATTTCCAAGAAAGGAGGAAAAATTAAAGACATTTTTGTTATCAGCAATTTCAATAACATATGATTAATGTTAATTCTCAAATAGTTTTCTCAGTTAGCTGCCTTTCAGTATTCGGCTTCATAATATAACAAAATCCTAAATGTGTCACATATATGTTAGTAAGTTGTAATATTTATTAATGACTGAATGAGTAACTATTTTATTTGTGATTATTTAGACAGTGGTCATTCTTAAGATATGATGGTATAACTATTGTTTGTTCATATGGAAATAATTGCATTTGATAACATTGTCCACATGTACTTTGTATAGAAATTAGAATATATATATATATAACTATTACACAATGAAAAGTATTTTTCCATGTGTAAACAACTTTTAATTTAAGTGATTAACTAATAAACAAAATTAATGCCAATTTGTATTTGTTATTATAAATCCATTAGCCTCAGTTGAATTAAATTTATTGGGGGTGGGGGGATTTACATGTAATTTTGTTGTCTTCCTACTAGATATTGTGAGAGAGGAGTTTAATTTTTTTATTCAGCATAGTACAGTAATAACTTGTACAATGTTAAAAAGGAGAATATCAGGAGAAAAATGGTTATACGGAATATAATTCTGTGATTAGTAATGAAATAGATAAGTCGTGAATATATCAAATAGATCCTGCCATGGTGAGAGTGTCATTGGTATTGTATAAGAAAAATATTCACAAATTCATTGTTATGTAAATTTATAATTGATTAGTACCATATTCTTCCCTGTATACGGCACCCTTTTTTCACCCGTTTCGTTTTGAGGGTCCGCGGTATACACCGTAACTAAATTTCCAATTTTCAGACTTGTTCCAGAGAAACGAGTACCTTTTGACTTGATCGTAACTTTTCTTATACAATATTAGATAATAAAATATTTGATTAGTGTATATGTGTTTCATAAATTTCTGTGTATTCCACAGTCTGTACTAAGCCATGTGTGCGTTTATTCTGTGTTTTATGTCCTCGATTGAAATGCTGTGTATGTAAATATCAGTGGTGTCTAACTTGGGTTTTGCATGTGTACAGTTAGCGATATTAGACATACTATTTGCCTTCTTCACACTTCTGTATTGACGTCGATGGGGTGCCACTGATGTCAGGTTGGACGAGCCAGGTTTGCACATAGACGTTCTCATTTCAGTGACCAGGTTTTGTTAAGAAAGTGACCCAGTTGGCGTTCCTCCCTCTTTCCAGCCATGATTATCGCCCAAAAGTCCCATGACGTCTCCACAGTGTCATGATTTATATACTTCTCGTTTGGTGATGGATCAGTTTATTTTGTGGAAATTAATATATTTAACATCCAGCTGAAGGTTTTCCCTGTGCATTATACACCAAAAGTAGGGTTTTCCAGACATTTTCTTGTCAAAATGGGATGCACGTTATTCACGAATGCGCACAATACACGGAATAATACTGGGAGTATGGATGGCCCTAGGGCTAAGTTAGGACAAAGTTTTATCTTTTGTTGTCATTTAGTACATTTCAAAATTGTCTGGTTAAATATTGAAGTTATATCTATTTATTACATAAACAACTTAAAAATGTATGCGCATTTTTATAAGGTGCGCATAAATTCATAAAAATATCTAAATTAAGTACTTTTTATGTAAAATGTGATAATTTTTCTTAATTATATCTACGTTACAGGCTATCCAGGGTATACCAGCAGAGAGTGTTTGGTTTGTTGAAGATGAATGTTTTTCAGTCAAAACAAAAGAAAAGAGATTTATTTACATATTTGAAGATTTTAAGGGATCTGCCTTCGAACACATAGTCAACACAGGAAACAGGTTTGTCATCAGTGTTTCTTACATTTATACGCATATATATATATATATATATATATAAATATATATATATATACACACACACACATATGTATATTACAGTAGGTTACAGTAAGACTAAGACAAATAGATATTAGATGCAGGATGTTCTTTCAGTTGCCATAATGCAACATTGCCCCATTGACTTATCATGAGCTCTGTTATGTATGCTGTCAGTTACTTGCATTTTAGTGCTAAATCTTAACCAAAACCTTGAACTATGTTGTTCACAGTTTAGGCTGCTGTCACAAGTCATAGTATAGTGCATCCTTAAATTGAGATATATATGTTACAGGTAATCTGTGTAATCAGGTAATAATGCAGTTAGTTATGGTGTAGGACTTGTAGCTGAAGGTTCAAGGTTCTGGAAACTGCAATGCAATGTTTAAGTTGCTAAAAAAGAAATTGTTTATTTTGCTATTTTATTTTCTCTGGCATAATGTGGGTGTTCTGATAACATACAGCTTAGAACACTGTACTGCGGGCACCTCTGTGGTCTAATTGATAGTGCGTTGGATCACAGATCACTACCACCTGAGTTTGAACCTCGGTATGGGCATATCTGAAGAGCGTTTCATTTTTTACTTTGCTTCATTACCTTTGGAGGTTGCTCGCCCCATTTAGCCTACCATGTACACAAAAGTGGCCGTAAAACATCAATCATCATTTGATTACTCTACATTCATTCGATTAGGCTACAGTTTGAGTTGACCCCCTGGTTTCCTGTGTTTGTGAGCTATCTTCCTAAGGAGCTACCCCTCATCCATACGTCTTTCTTGTGATCAGCATTGAGGCTAAACAAACTATACCTGCACTCTCCCAATCCCAGAATGCACTCGGTGCTTCTGTACAGCACTGATGTTTATCCAAATTTAATAATTATATCTGGATATACAGAGTCTTAATTGATTACTGTTGTTTGAAAGTTATTACAGTAACTGATCAATGTAATTTGGTATTTGAGATTTTTATTAGCTTTGTCATCGTTATTTGCTTTCTATTCCCCCCTTTCGTGCCTGAAACAGTTTACAATTTATATGCAGATGCTGCAAGTCTCCCTTTAAGAAACAAATGCCATCAGAATTCCACTGGTCATAATTAGCCTTCTGCTATTACCTCTCGGAGGGAAACAACTATTGGTTTTAGTCACTTATTGAAAAAGGTCACCCCTAACTGCTAAACTGTAATTCACCTTCATTACTTCGGTATGAAAATGCATTGCGTACTATAGTTAATAGGTTGTTGCTTGTTTTTAATATGAAAAATCAGCACAGTGAAACAGGCTATGCCCCTTTTAGGGAATGGTGTTTAAAATAAAATTGTGCTTTTTAAATAATTATGATAGATAAGTCTTAGTTTGATGTCAAGCAGTCTGATGGAACAGCTGTTGGAGCACTTCCCTACATACTTCCTGGTTGTGGGTTTGAACCTGACTAATGGGTGTGTTTGTGAGATGAGTCCCTGTATTTTTATCTTCTCTGACATATGTCCCAGTTGTGATCAGCACTGAGGCTATGTAATTCAACTCTTATTTTGATATACCTTTTGTATATAATTACAGTGCTAGCCTTTCATGAAGATTCAGTTTATAGGTATTAACTAATATTTGGTATTACACGATATATTGATTGTATCTATGCATTGGGTAAGAGGCGTCCACACAGCAACATCACCTCTATGTCATATTTGTCTTTCCTGTTTAATGCCTAAAGATCTCATTTTCACTAAACTTTAATGAACTCATAGAATACTGAGATGTGCTCCATAATTTTATTCCTGTATTTTCCTGTAGAATATATGGCCCTGTGTGTGTTCTGCACTGTCTTAAAAGGGCAATGGTAAGTGTTTTTAATTGTTGATTTTGGTTACTATGACAATTACTTATATGTTTACTGCTTAAATCTGGGTGTCTGTACAATGACTGTAAAGAGGTCACATAGTTTTGTAGCTTGTGATTATTAAATAAATTACTTTGATTATGACGGGGGTATTCCTACAGATAGGTCTCACATGAATATAAATGTTGTGGTATATGACTATGAGTTTTTCACAAAATGGCTAAATCACAAATTTTCTTTTTTTACAGGCACTGCCAAAAATGGCACATCCCATATTTAGCCTGACAATGCAAGGTTTGATCATCAGCTGTACAAGTCTTGAGAAAGAAACTAGGGTGTGTGTCATGTTATTAACTGCATGGGCATATGGAAATTTAATTTATTAAACACGTCTCCATTTGAATGCCGACTGTGCATGGATATTTAAAGATCGGTTTGTTTCCTTAGGAACGAATACACAAGTACGTCCAGTGGATGTCGGGAGAAGCTAGTAAGGACTTCCATCAGAACGTCACTCATCTGGTCGCTGGTGAAGTTGGCTCCAAGAAATACCTTGTAGCTGCCAAGTTAAAGAAGAAAATCATGTCTCCAGAGTGGGTGGACCAAGTGTGGCAAGCAGCCAGATCATCGTTAGTAACCGTTTATTGTTGAACCGATCGTGAATTGATGGTTTAGTGGCTTATTTTTTTTAAACGATTTGGTGATGTGACGGTTTCAGTGACTTCTTTTCTACCTGGTAGGGGGATGTGACCATTTAAATGGATTGCTTTCTGATTGGTGTGAAATCAATAGTTTTTATGGTTTATGTTCTTATTGATGGTCATAATAATTTACTTTCTAAATAGTGTGGAAGTGACGGTTTTAATGGCTTGCTTTTTGATTGATGGTGCTGTGATTGATGGTATAGCTTCTTCTGTTGTTATAGGACTTCGCAATGATGTTACTGGATTGCATAAAATAGAGAACTAGTAATTCTGCAGACATTAAATGAATTATTAAATGTTAACAACTTCGGGGAATAAACATGTTTTAAGACTCCTTAGTGTTGTCACACTTAAGGTAAATACTGTTGCTGATCTGTAGTCCTATGGTCAGATATATTTGCTGGTTTTAATGTTTTAGGCATTCTTTAGGAAGTCATCAAGAAATCCTTTATTGTAATTTAAAAAAAACTCAATGAAGCAGCATCTGCTTATATTGTATGAGAGTTTATTTTTAAATTTGACCAGACCGGCTATGTTCTATGCTTATTATCCAGGGAGCAGCATCCATGTACATGTTGGGTCTAAATTTATTTCAGAAATTAGTTTGGATTCCTCAGGCTCTCAATCTATCAACAGAAAATATCTTCTAGTCTATTCATTTTAAACAAGTTGGGTTTGTTAAATAATTTATAAAATCCAATATTTATGGATTTTATATTAAGTTGCATACTGCACTCAGTATTTTTTATACCTCATGCAGGTGTCCCTATACCTCATGATTGTTGCATCTGGCTAATAAATACAATGCAATTTGTTTGACACACACACACACACAAGTACTGCACTGCAAAGCTGCAGATCATGGTTCAAATCATATAAAGTTACTTGTGTTTATATAGTGTTTAGGAGATTCCTAGTGTTTCGCCTTGGTCGTGTGTCATATTACAATAAAACCATAAGGCTAACACACAAACCAGACTTCCGTGCAATAATACATTCCCTTTTTAGGTTTGTCAAAGGTGATGACCCAGCCTATGATAAGTACAGATGTCCTCTGTTCAAGGGATTCGTCATA
>JAODUP010002028.1:0-5000 GCA_025642065.1 Paralvinella palmiformis
GCCTTTTTGTAACTGATTTCTAAAAGAAACACCGAGTTTGTTATGTCTTCAAACAATAAATTTGAATTAATGTTATATATTTCAATCAATTCTAGTTCGACGCTATTTTATTTAGAAGATTCAGTTAGAAAAAAAAGATTCTTCCACTTACGTGTTTCATCAAATATGAAGTGATGCGTTAATTTTAGAAACTTGAATGCTCTTTTAAAGCAGTCTACTGTACGTCGCTATCTAAGCAAATATAATACAATCAGTGCAGCTAAAGCTTGTGTATTTTCTTATCTCGGTATTAAATTTATTTATTTGTGACTTCCCCTTATTACAAAACCAACCGAGGTAAAATGTCGATTTAGACTTACTTTAGTTATTTAATACACACTATTCTTATTTTCTAAGAATTCATCACACGTGCATGGCAATATTTGAGAACTCATTTTTATAATTCTTTGTAGAAATTATTCCAGTTCGATAAACATACAAATAATAACAACTTGGTGTAACTTATTCCACAACTATTAACATCACATAAATATCAAGCCAAGGTATAATCCAGAATAGCATGGTTCACTCATAAAATGAGGATTATGCTGATATAAGATAAAATTAGACAACAATTTATTGAGAAGAATTAAACACCAATTTTAGATAATGCTAAATATTTGTTGCTATGAATTTATTCAATTCGATTGTTTTCTCATTAATTAGCGAGATTTGCTCATTTTGTTAATTTCTGAAAGTAGTTGTATCATTATTTCGCTGTGTAAATCATACAGACAACACAAATACTCAATCGGATTATGTATATCTACATTTCTGACATCAGTAAGAAATTAATCAATATCATACTCAACGCTAAGGTGATATTATTTAAGTTGTTGTTTTTGTAGAGTTATTTACCTAACAAGAGTAGAGAAAAACACGATTTAATTTCTTTATGGCCGCAACTAATTAAATGATATTAGGAGTAAATTCAATTAAAAAAGTAAATAAGCTTTAGGGAAGCCTAATTAGCTCACAGAGTTGTAATAAAAGAAAATGATAGCAAAGGCGTCATGTGCTGTCGCCAAATAATTTGAAGCTCATAGTAGAAAAAACAAAGGGAATGCTTTGATGTTAAATATGTAGTAATAAATATTTATTAAACTTATATAAAGTGATAATTATCATATAGCATACCAATGCTACTATTTATAGCGAAAATATACCACTATTCAGAATATAGTCAGTACACTTATGTTTTTAAATTGCAATTAACTATTATGAAAAGTCACTATTCATTGAATTTTTTAATTGTATCAAAAATGTTCCTGAAATATCAAAATAAACACTTTCATAAATGAAAATAACATGTACATCTTTATACTTGAATTCCCTAAAACTAAATCATTGTACACTCCTTGAAACTATACCGCTTTTTGAAAAATGTGCTGACACCTGGTGATCAACATGAATAAAACTCCACACGAATTTAGAAATATGGTTGAATGCAACGGAATGCTGACACATAGTGCAAAGTATACCGATTTGCTCGGTTTATAAACCTCAGCTGTTAGTGTTAGTGAACCGTTGATAGGTAGGCTTCACACAGTTCCCGTAAACACACACAACGTGATACAGCAAGCGGCAGTTATCATACTGTTTAGAAATAACTAATAATTTTGACTTAGATGGAAAAACAACGACTTAAAAAGATAGTGTCAGATTGCTGGGAATAATTAATAAACGATAAAACGGTGACATGAAATCCAAACCAGATAGGATTAGATTTATATAAGTGGGCATGAACAGATATGAAAAGTTCATAATAAGTCAATTAGAAACAAATTATCTTTAGAGTTATCGATTAAGTACTGATTCGATCAGATAACTTAGGCCTTGGCGGCAAGTATCACGCTGGGTATCTGGTCCGGGAATTGCTATATAAGCCAGTGTCGACTGACTCATGGGAAGTGAGCTCCGGTGGCCTAGCGGTTAAGCACCCAGCACTTGGTGCCAACGGTCGCAGGTTCGAACCCCGTAAGAGGTCGAAACTTTTAGAAGGATCAATTTCTCGGCTCACTACATCGGGGTGGTTGACCACGTTAAATGGCGCTGTCGTCTTCACTGAATTATTTAAAATAAAGGGGGACGCAAAAAATCCCCTGAGGACGTAAAACACTCTGGCAGTGTATTTCGGCTCCATCTTTCCGTACTGCTCCCCTGTGAGTGGTGGGGGATGAGTTTCCTCAACCACTCAAACATAGAGGCTGTGATGATTAGGCGACAGCCTGGGGATTCTCCCCGAAAAACAAAACCAAAACCAAACTCATGGGAGAGAACGAATAAGCAGTGAATAGAACAGTGAATGAAACAGTGTCTCTCGCATCTAGATATGGCGACGCATGTTACCAGATAGATCATTTGTATAGTTGTAATAAACCCTGCTAGATGTAGCAGAAATATATACCGAGTCTTATGTCTTCTGTGTGTGAAGGAACGCGTAAATGAATTAATAGAATTGTAGCCTAGAATTCTATAATAGGTGCACTCTCTTCAACAAATGAAATATTTAATCCATCACAAAAGCAAATATTATTTTATTAAAACATACTTTATATTGTATGACATAAACATTCTTTGTTCCAATGGAGGGGTACTAAAATTATCATCACCATCATCATTAATATCATTATTATCATGATCATCATCAGTCACATAGTTTCTTAACATATGTTTATAAGTTTGTAAATGTTTTATTTTTCCTTAACAGTTAAAGTATTATATTTTTTGTATAAACTTTGTATTAAGTTTATTATCACTACTATATAAAAGCTTTTATTTATTTTTATTAAAGTTTTGCAATCATATAATAACTAATTTTCATAAAATATAAATTTTATTTTAAATAATATCTGTTCTCAATTGTATAACAAGGTACTCATTGTTACCATTACATGTATTATCACATATACTAATTTACAAGACTGTAGGTTTTCTTATGTAGGTTTTAGTCAGTTCATCTTTAATTTTACATATACTATTATTTTCTATAACTGGGTAGTAAGTGCAGTATACAAGGTGAATGAATATATGAGATGAAAGCGTGGTGTATGGAGTTTGCTAAGTGTATAAACTTGTATGGGATAATAGGGGTGTGTAAATGGCTTATGGGGTAATTAATTGTGTGTCAGTGGTATGAGTGTCTTGTTAATTTCTTAATTTCAATATTTGTCAATCTGTTCTAAACACTGATGTTAAATACAATTATTTGTATTTGAAAATATTTGTTTACTTGTTTAACAATTCAATCATAAAGAATCGAAGATAAACGCAAATTACTCGTTATCTAATCTAATTAGGTTTCATTAGGTTTTCTATTAGTATGTATTTGATAATAAATTTAACTATTATTTAGTAATATGGCACAATCGGTAACATTCAATTCCTATTCTATATTTGAAGTAGTGAGTTTATAGATGAAAGTATAAAAACGTATTTGTTTCGAAAACCACCAAAATAGATAACAAGGAATTTATATCGTTTTTGAATATTATTCAGCTAATAACAACATATTGTTGTCCAAGGCTAGTCGCAGTCGTAGAATAAAATTTATAAATTTTATAAACATAAGCAAAACGTACATAGAGCACTACACTAGATATTGTCCTATTAACAGCCAATCAACTCGTGATAGTCCCTATATCATACATACATATGTTGTATGTCAAAATAAAGTGATATTTGCGTACTGGGCTGTACAAGAAACATCTAAATGAAAACATTGTTGTGGTTTCTCGTAACTAACCCAATGCTAATATACCCACGTAACTAATTTTCGATCTACGTTACATAATTTCGACCCATACCAAAATATGTTACTAAATATCGACCTATTTAGCAATTGTAAAAAAGAGGCATATACCTTATGATTGATCAACAGTGTTGGATTATCCAAATTTACAACATACATATATATTAATAACACTATCCTTGACTTCACTGTATCATTTAAGGTATCAGCATATAACATTATAATTAAACACTTCTGGGATTTATACATTGGTTTCCAGATACAAACTAAAGATTTAGATTTGATTACTGATTGTCCTCAAATGCTTTGAGAGAGTACCATAATAAATATTTACGTATAATTACTATACTCAATTAATAATCTGTGTAATACAACAATCCTGTCATTAAAAGGACATTTAGACACACTATATTAACAATGCATTAACTGTTGGAAATTAGTATTATTAAAACATAGACATATGCTTTCTAACCATCTGGACTAATATCAAGTACAATATATAAAACATATCAGTTTTATCATCTGTCTCACATTTATAACTTAATAAATTCAGATATATTTATATATTTCAATGTAATGTGAAAACAAAGTACATTAATAAGAAATAGGTTTGTGTGTTTACTGCTCACCTGTCCATTGTTGGTCTATAACAAAAACTAGTACGCGACATTTACCATGTAATTACCATGTATTATATATGGTAACATATAATATTATTATTCAGGTAGGATCGGTAATTGCGAAATATTAGAGTGATTTTAAATAAATGCGTTAATAGGCAATCTTCATATTTTTAATGTCTGTTGTGATTTTGTTATAATAATATTAATATTTGCTATAGCTATTATATAGTATTTATTTAATGATAATAATTATACTAGTGTCTTGTTAATTATACAAAACGACTATTACACAAATCTACAATACAAATTATTTATATTCAAATTGGAAGCAAACAATTAATATCAGGACCGTCTGTTCCAGCTCTTATATGTTTACTTAGTTATCTGCCCAGCCAACCATTAAGGTTTCTTCACATATATCTCTAATCTAAAGCGTAATTTGATATCATATCAAATAGGTCTCTATTCAACACAATGCAGAGATATCGTTGTATTTTTTAGCAACAGAAAATACATTTTAGGGTCATTTCCGTCAGTGTAGTCGGGTGTCATTGTGTTGACACCTTGTAGTACATTTCTACACCAAC
>JAODUP010002028.1:10000-19522 GCA_025642065.1 Paralvinella palmiformis
TGTGTGTGTGTGTGAGATATATATATATATATATATATATATATATATATATATATATATATATACTTCCTGGTAATAATAAGATTTCTAAGACATTTTAATTTCGGATTATCCAGTCATTATTGCGAGGATAACTTTATTAAATCTGATAGTTGATGTAATTATTCAGATATTGTGTTTAATGATATAACATGTGTGTATAACACACTAATTTTGTTATATACAGCCTGCTTGTTATATGTATGTCATCGTTGTTTAGAGGTTGAGGTAAGTTGTCTTTATAATACCATTTAAACACTTTAGCATTAAATATGTTCTTACCTTACTTTTTAAAATGAATAACAGACATATACAAAACATAATAGTAGTCATGTATTATCATACAAATAATGTTGTTATAGTTGTTGTTGTTGTTATCAAATGTCATACATACAAGACGTTGTGAACTCTGTTATTGAAATATACATTTTGCATTATAACACAATGAAGGGTTCCACGGAAAACGAACAGAAAATAATACTTTGGTAATATCACATTTACACAGAGCTCACAATGGTATAAACGTTCATTTATAATAATGTTACATTTTAAAAGTATATATAACACACACATATATATATATATATATATATATATATATATATATATATATATATATAGAAAAGGGATACTTCTATAACAGAAAGTACATTAATAATCTGTTTTTAGCTATCGTTATAGCTATTTCTAAATTGACAGAACATGGAAACCAAGTGTACATAGCGATTAAAAACTGTATATTATATGATTCTTTAAGTATAGAATGGCTGTAATCAAATTGGATTTATTTTAATTTCAAAGCTAATCGTGCACTTATCTTTTCCCAGATAAAGATAAGTGCTTTCATACGAAATGTCCATTTTAGATTTCTAGTTGATATAATATAGAATTTTATGCTTACCATATTGCACATTTTCATTTATCATACATATTCATGATTGTATTTTATAATTTCTCCATTCATAAACTACGAAAGAGCATAAGTAAAATGGCCGTCAAAACAAGTTGATAGACTATCCAACTATTAACATTATAATATAACTAGAAATCACTCTTGGAGTTAGACAATAGTTGTAAACGTTATGATTTACCTTGTATTCTAGATGTTTTAAAGAATCAGTTATTAACTTGAAGATGGGTTATACCTTTGTTTTATATACATATATACACACACACAGACACACACACATACACACACACATACATACACACACACACACACACACATATATATATATATATATATATATATATACAGATAGGAAAAAAGATCGAAATACACCAAAATGCTGCATAAATGAACTTTTTGGAGCACTTTTACAGTAACTTTCGTGGTATTTTTCGTAGCATTGTGTTATTGTATGTTGTCAATTCATTGTGTTCAATAATATTGAATACAGTGTTTACTTAATAATGCTGGTTTATTCTTTGTACTGCCAATTATTTGAACATGTGACAAATACTAACAAAACCATGCTTTTATTCATAGACATAAAACTTCACAAAACAACTGAAATCCATATTCATAATATTTGTCGTTGCGTTAAAGCTAATGAATCATGCTAAGCAATATGTCAATATATCAACAACAGCCTGGGTCAATCCAGCCACATTTGTTGAGGGTTTGTTCATGTTGTTCAATTCACGTGGAATTTCAGACCAGAAGTTCTCGATTGTGTTCCAATCCGGTAACATATCAGGCCAATCCATGTGCTGTACATTCTCATATTCGAGGAGATCCATGACGTATCATGCTCGGTGTGCTGGACAATTGTCATCTTGGACACACAATTTGTCTGGAAGTCTCTCCTAGTAAATGGAAGTATTTTGGTTTCCAGGACACGTATGTACTGGTACTGATCAAGGTTTCCATCGAGTAAGTGGAGCTCTGGTTTCCCTCTGTTATAGAAGACACCATATTTCGTGACTCCGCTGCCGCCTGCCTGTACGCTAGGCAGTACACACTCATCGAGTAGAGCCTCGTCAGCTTGCCTGAGCACAAGAACACGACCATCATTACGATACAGGAACAATCTGGATTCGTTACTGAACACAACGTGCTGCCAGTCACCATCACACCAGTTCAAGCGCCCATGCACCCAATACAAATCGCGCTTATCGGTGTCTTTTCTTTGCTGTAAGGGCTTCCTCACTGGTCCTATGGCCAAATAACTAGTGTTAATTCGATAATTACTACAGGAAAATTGTTGAAAAGGATCCAATCGGCACGGAGCTGAGTTGAAAGTTTTGTTGGGCTAATACAGCACAGCCTGAGCAGATATCGTTCATGTCTAGCTGTGGTTTTCCTGGGACAATCAGATCTTGGCCTAGGAGTTGTTTGACGAGTCCCCGATTACGCTTCAGGATCTTAGTGATTGATCATTGAGTGATCCGGAACATTTGGGCAAAGTCGTTTTGGCTAGGCCAGCCCTGGCGCATACCAATGATCCTGTTTCACAAATCTGCACCCAATTGGCGTCTCATGATTGTTAATTATCTCATGTGAAGTCGAGAAAGATTTTGTTAAAAGGAAGAGGCTTTTCATTTATATAGCCCCCGAGTGGTCTCAAATTTATTGACAACCAAACAAAGGGGCGCTCATTAATCGGTTAATTGCAACCACCC
Source organism: Paralvinella palmiformis (assembly GCA_025642065.1). Taxonomy (NCBI): domain Eukaryota; kingdom Metazoa; phylum Annelida; class Polychaeta; order Terebellida; family Alvinellidae; genus Paralvinella; species Paralvinella palmiformis. Next base: position 12,665 of record JAODUP010002028.1, read on the forward strand.
CATCGGTCGTATTACACTGAAATATTGGCAGTAGATATATTTATGCTAGTTGCGGATGAATTATGCGTTATATTGGCTGGATTATCAAACTAAATGTCAAAAAAACAAAACAGAAAACTGATCAATATATTCCAAACCTTTTTAGACTGTATATATATATATATATATATATATATATATATATATATATATATATATATATATATATATATATATATATATATATATATATATATATATATAATATTTTAGTTTTAAGTTTTGGGTGTATCAGTGGTTACTTTAATGTCAGCTAAGATTGTTATTCTAAATCAACAGAAGGTAACACAGATCTGAAACGACTTGTGTAATATGTTTAAAAAATGTAATCGTTATCCGGTACGTCTATGCTTAAATCACATTACACACACGTACCAAACATGCACGAACGCAACACATCATACTATAGAAAGTTCAATAATTACATATCAAATAATACTATAAATAATAACAATATACAATATATAAAAAATAATCTATATATTATAAACTATATATATATATATATAAATAAATAAATAAATAAATAAATAAATAAATAAATAAATAAATAAATAAATAAATATATATATATATATATATATATATATATATATATATTCCCACACACACACGCTCACACAAACGCAACATTGAGAAATATAAAACATGTTTTGTTTATGAAAGGTATCTCCACGACAATAGGAACATATAGGTTTTGTCATCGTTAATACAGACATCAACTTGACACTTCACTGTCAAGGAGTGGTTTTTATCAAATGTTATATAATTTACACATAAAAGTAAAGAAATTGACAATGAAAACTATATAGGAAAATGGTTATTTTAAAATAAGTATCAAATATTACAGTTAGGACTAAAAGGCTAAAAATTGATTATGCTTGTTCAGATTACTGATTGAAAATATGTTTTTAACATTTTAAAATTATTCAATATGAATAATTATTATAAAAATAATGTACACTTAGTAAAGTGACTTTACCAACAAGAGCTAATAAAATGCGCTGTACAAATAATATGTAATATAATAATACCCAAATATTATGTCTTAGCAATATTGAACAGTTGTGTTTATAGAACGGATTTACTAATTTCAAGAGATAACGCTATTCTAATATATGCTGATGAGTTTCTAATCTACACCAGTTCACAGAAGTATTCGGATGACATATCATGGACATAATAATATCTTGAAATGAATGGATACGCTGTCTAACAGGTAGCCAATGTATGTTTTGAACAATTTGGGTGATATGGTCATATTTTTACTATGCGAGCTGCATTAGTCTGAATTCGCTGAAGGCGATTAATGTTATAATCAGATTTGCCATATAACAGGGAGTTACAATAGTCTATATGAGATGCAACAAAGACATGAACTACAGATACAAATGTATCTTTTGTTAAGAAACCTTGTAAGCAGTGGTTATACTTAAGATGGTAGAAGGCAGCTCGGCATTCTGATGTGACAAGTTAATGCATGTTAATATATTTGTCAAACATAACCCCTAGATATGTTATTAGCCCATTTGGAGTAATCGAAGATTCACCTATCTGTAACGCTGGTGTCTTTAGGGATATAAAACAATGTTGTGATGCCAAATACATCATATTTGTTTTATTATAATTTAGTCTTAGAATATTTTTATTCATCCATAGCTGAATATCAGGAATACAGTGTTCTAAATTCTTCAAAGGAAGACGATAAGTTTAACCCAATGTCAGGATCCAATGATATTTACAGCAATGGGTCATCAACACACAAATGGTATTTAACCCTATATTGCTGCTCAATGATTCCTAGAGGACGTGTATCCATTGAGAAAACCAGAGGACCAAGAACTCAACCCTGTGGTACAATAGATAACAGAAACCGAATATCAGATAAATTACCATGAACAGACACTCTCTGGAAAAGTTGTTCCAGATAACATCAAAACCATTCAAGTATTTTAACTGATTGACAATGAAAACTATATAGGAAAATGGTTATTTTAAAATAAGTATCAAATATTACAGTTAGGACTAAAAGGCTAAAAATTGATTATGCTTGTTCAGATTACTGATTGAAAATATGTTTTTAACATTTTAAAATTATTCAATATGAATAATTATTATAAAAATAATGTACACTTAGTAAAGTGACTTTACCAACAAGAGCTAATAAAATGCGCTGTACAAATAATATGTAATATAATAATACCCAAATATTATGTCTTAGCAATATTGAACAGTTGTGTTTATAGAACGGATTTACTAATTTCAAGAGATAACGCTATTCTAATATATGCTGATGAGTTTCTAATCTACACCAGTTCACAGAAGTATTCGGATGACATATCATGGACATAATAATATCTTGAAATGAATGGATACGCTGTCTAACAGGTAGCCAATGTATGTTTTGAACAATTTGGGTGATATGGTCATATTTTTACTATGCGAGCTGCATTAGTCTGAATTCGCTGAAGGCGATTAATGTTATAATCAGATTTGCCATATAACAGGGAGTTACAATAGTCTATATGAGATGCAACAAAGACATGAACTACAGATACAAATGTATCTTTTGTTAAGAAACCTTGTAAGCAGTGGTTATACTTAAGATGGTAGAAGGCAGCTCGGCATTCTGATGTGACAAGTTAATGCATGTTAATATATTTGTCAAACATAACCCCTAGATATGTTATTAGCCCATTTGGAGTAATCGAAGATTCACCTATCTGTAACGCTGGTGTCTTTAGGGATATAAAACAATGTTGTGATGCCAAATACATCATATTTGTTTTATTATAATTTAGTCTTAGAATATTTTTATTCATCCATAGCTGAATATCAGGAATACAGTGTTCTAAATTCTTCAAAGGAAGACGATAAGTTTAACCCAATGTCAGGATCCAATGATATTTACAGCAATGGGTCATCAACACACAAATGGTATTTAACCCTATATTGCTGCTCAATGATTCCTAGAGGACGTGTATCCATTGAGAAAACCAGAGGACCAAGAACTCAACCCTGTGGTACAATAGATAACAGAAACCGAATATCAGATAAATTACCATGAACAGACACTCTCTGGAAAAGTTGTTCCAGATAACATCAAAACCATTCAAGTATTTTAACTGACGGACCAAACATGCCTTTTAACCTAGAGAAAAATATATTAAGGCCATATGTATCAAATACAGTAGTCAAGTCCAGAAGAACAAATAATACTGGCTTAACTTGATCAATTGACATCATAATGTAATTTTTCATCAGAAACAAGGCTGTTTCAGTGTATGACCAATTAACTATGCACACTCTAATGATTCATTGAGTTTATTATTGGTTAAATATTTGTTTAGATGGACACCAATTGCCCTTTGTATAATTTTAGATTTAAAAACATGATTTGTAAGAGGTTTGTAATTGTTTATAATATTAGAGTACATAATGTACTTCTTATTATTAGTTTAATTAAGGCAGCTGCCATAGATGTTGGAAAAATACCCAGAGATAATAATTTATTAACTATTTTTATAATCAGGCTTATCAGAACATCCAGAAAATCTTTTAGAAGCCATTTAATATAAGAATAAATAAGTTCCAGTTACTGTAATCGTTATTATTATTTATTTTGTTACCTATCTCGTCTACGTTTTAAATAAGGAGTTCAATAATATTTCCAAAAAAAAATATGTGTTTGAAAAGATAAGCATCATAATCTTCGCATTCATTTCCATCATGTAGGATATAATCTGGTCAACTCATTATTAGTTAATTTCCAAAAGCAACATACCCATTAACTAGCAGAATGTAATTTAAAAAGTGACATTTTGACATTAGAAGGACAAGATCTAAATCATGAATTATTATATTTGTTTGAGTAATGAAACTATTAATCCCTGGAGTAACATTCCTTTTATTATATTCATGAGTAATATAATGACAGAAATGTAGCACATAATGCTTGTGGCCAATCAGTACTCTATTTAAGTCAAATAAAACATCATAATATATCATTTATTTGATCAACATCCTTTTTGTGTTGTTAAATTTGACATAATATTCTTTAAAATAATTTTCATGGATACTGAGTAGTACAGATATTGACTTCAGATAATGATCTATGAGAGTGACGTCATTAACATATGATAAAGCTGTGGCTGATGTATTGCCAGCTAACAGCCAAGTTAATGTAACAGCTCTAGCTAACTTATCGAACAAAATATCTATATATATATATGAGGAATACAATTGAAGATTCCAACTTGTTTGACTCAATGTAAACACGGAAGACAATCAGTAATATTGGTACCCTACTTGACTCTAAGCAAGTTTGAGGTGTAAAATTTGCTAGAATTTTAAGCATTCAATTACATATTTATTTCTCCATCAGTAAATCAAAAATATTATAATAATCAACTCTGTGTCTTTGAGGTATCAATTTTCTAATGAAAAACGATACATTGTTGCCAACAAATAAATCAGTAATGTATTGCAACATGAACGTGTACTGTGTAGTCGAATATTTATTTTTGAAATGAAGTCGAAGGTCACTGTTACACAATTTATCAACATGCTGAGAAAGTGTTTAATGATTTATTATTTTCCTACTACACTACGCAATCCAATTATATGATAATTCCCACTTTCACTAAGTTACCTTTACTACTTTTTGGAATAGCTATATATTAACATAAACATATTGTGTAGAGATATATAATGCTACATGTGATATTTAATTGTACAAACAGATCAATGTAATATGAACAAAGTTGTTGGAATATAACTCAAACTGAGCATCAACATTTTGTAACTTAATCTTATTAATGACAGTGAGAACATCGTCCACTTTTACATAATGATTCTCTTTAGTTCATTTATATTGTTGGATAAATTGTCATATTTCTGTCCGAAAACTCCATCTAGATTGGTAATAGGAAATAACCCATCAACAATGTTAAGTAAAACATTATATTTATTTTTCAACTTTTTTCATGTCATTCCAGAAATCTCTCTTGTTATTCGCCATTCGTTCCAGTTTTAATTTATTTTGAGTTCTGACAACATGTTTCGAAATACAAGAACTTACCGGCTTTTTTCCATTAGCCACCCATAGTCTATGCCAAACCTTTTTATGGCTGTACTTTCTCTGCCTATCCATCCAAGTATGTTTACAGCCTAGTATAAATAATGCATTTAACTATTGTTTTGACACATGCCTTTACTACATTATTATAGTATATATTATTCTGATCAGACTGAGCGTTACACATCATATCATTACACATAACACATATGGGTATATCAATATTTTGGAACAGTGAAAATAAAAGTAAATATCATGTATTATATATTATTATCTGAGTCCTAGTCACTTTTGAGGGTACAAAAAAGCCACGCAGCAATATACGGAGAAAAATACTTCCGAGCATGAGCTCGCAGACTGTGGAACAATTTGCCAAATCACATTAAACTTGCAGCAAGTAAAGACATATATTGTAAAGTTCTTAAAACTCATTTATATAAATTGGCGTATTTATAATATTTAAAACCAGTTTATTATGTATGGAATGTATTTCAACTATATGAACTCCAAATATGTTTTTATTATGTTTTATATGTAAAGCGGCTTAGATCAATTAAAGCTGAATAAGGCGCTATATAAAATACAATTATTATTATTATTATTATTATCGTAGAGAAATTACTCATGATGTGTAACCTTACACGAGATAATTAGATTATCAGACAAAAAACTAATTTAAAATCGACATGTTACCCGATGGCACCTCAAATTTGCAATCAATCTGGGCATTATGGTAGACCTTACAACTTTTGTTCACAAACCACCTTTAAGATAACTGTATGAGGTGATCGTAAAAGCTTCTTTAATGTAACTGTATGAAGTGATATGTGGTGAATGTATTACTATCGCTACATGCACTACACATAGACCATGGTGTCCCTATGGCCTAACTGTTAATATAATTAACATTAAAACTCTAACACGTGGCTTAAAATCACGGCCTGTATTTCTGAAAGGTATTAAATAACGTCGTCAGATTTCCTTTGTAGTAAAACAACTAATTATTTGATATGAGCTTTTATTCGGCATAACGAATTCTAGATTAAGTTATTTTAACTAGATTTTCTTCTTAATAGTTACAATTTCACATATATTTTGAATAGCATATAACATATAAATCAACACAATATGGACAGCAACGATAAACAGAATGGTCAAATATCTATTCAAAAATCGCTTCATATGTATATTGGTGGAGTAGATTTGTCATAACTCTACAATTAATTGTATTTGTGATCAAATTATTTTATATTTTTTATTATTTTAAGGAGTTTTAAAATGTTTATATACCGTGTATTATGAATATCGAGTTTTAGATTAGATTGTTTGAAGCTACAATTTTATATTATGACAGGATACACAATTAATACTTATTTGTAAAAATACTTGAAAGAGGACTACCATTTCAAAGTTAGAGTTTAATTGTCTATTATTTACCTGTGTTTATTGGATACTTTCCTAGGATGCCGCATCGCAGACATATATATTATATATATGTGTATTTGATCATGGCTAAAGTGAACAAGATTTTGGAATGAATTTATTTAAAAAGTCACAGAAGTATGTAGACTGATTTTGTTTTATAATCAAAGATGAAAGAATGTCATGCATCTGGCTGGTATTATCTTTGGTGACATAAGAACTTAAAGAATGCTAACACATTTTACAGATAATCTGTTATCATTAGTTCTAGATAACGACACGACCCCACTCGGGTAAAACCCTACTCGGTCTAAACCACT
>JAODUP010002029.1:0-19194 GCA_025642065.1 Paralvinella palmiformis
AGAAATTAATTCTGTAATTTACTACTTAAAATACAATATGATTAAAAGCGAACTTTTCGAATGACACCTGGCTTTCATCGTAATAAACATTTATTCATAATATAAGAATCTCGTCTAATTTAACATCATCAATAAATCTTAAGTGACTGAATAGCTTTCTTTCATGGCTAATGTTTCTGGCTTCTTCAAATTTCATGCTAACTAGTGTAATCTACATAATTGTTAATATCACAGCCTTAATGTCAAGTTTCCCTATTCTATTTGATCTTGTCTGCTGGATATGACGTCTTTCATCGTATAAATAGCGTCTGATTTCTAGGATTCTATCGACCACATAACCAACCCATCACGAACGTGAATCGATGTTGACAAATAACGCGCATAGTAAGCCGATAAATAGCCAACGTTGGACGAACTACGAGCGAAGTTCCAACTGGGGTCATATTAACTGAATCTTCACCAAATTGGATGCTACTAGTGGGTACGTCCAGAATATCCCGTTATTTTAACGTAATAAGTTAATCAATATTAGTGTATCTAAAGTAATGTAGCTTAACCTATACACGAAATCAGCAATTAGATTTATGTTAACCTGTGTAGTACACGGAAACATTTTAGTTTTTAATTTGTAAATACTAATTGTATTATCCAATTCGTTAATATTCTTATATCCTGAATATCTGGTAATGCTCATAGCCAACTCTCATTGAATTATGTAATCGTTCGCAAATAGCTAATTCCGTCACCTTTTTAAAACTCACCTTTTCAGACTTGTTTATCCCCTCCTATATTTCCTAAGTTTCCACTAGATCCGATAATTTGCTGATGAGTTTTGCCTTGTACCTTGACTATGGGTTTGCCCAACCTCTGCACTTTATTCTCGTTTGACTTGTCTGGATATGACATTTTCCTTCTGAGAATTGGAGTCTGATGTATAGGATTCTATCGACTTCTACACCCATCACTGTGTATTAAGTTGTTGTGCCATCCGGTCGGGTTAAATATCTGTGTCCACGAATAAGACACAATAAATTGATTAGTATCTAGTAGGGATCGATCTATTAAGAAAATATTAGAAACTCTAACGGGTAACACAGACTATGAGTGTGCATTTTGAGAAATTCACTTTATTCTGACATGATGGTCTCTTTGAACCAATTACTTCAGAAACCTATTCAATTTTTAGAGTAGTTTTCGTGTTTTGTCATCTGTAACGTTACAGGCATTTGGACATAATTAGAATATGGCCGATCAGTATCTTTCACACTGAATATTTTCCTTAATGTTTATATTTAAAAGCTATACTCAGTAAACTTTATATAGTTTTGTTTACCAAATAATATTTTAATTTGAAGCATTAGCTCGCATAATTTCGATTTAATTTCAACGAAAATCATTTGTAACGAGTCTGCAATTTATTACTTTATTACTAATACACGACTAGAAATGCAGAAAATTACAGTCATCAAGTTATACTTAGAGAAATTTGGTTATAGCTACGATATAGCTGATCAATGAAAACACACATTTATGCAATAGACACAATATTTATTAATAGGCTTATAACAATTATTAACGTTAATCTGTCAGCATGAATAAACAACATTTAGTGGCCTTATTAATAAAAACATATCCTGGATATTCGAATTTTCTAATTTATATGTATTTAGTTTGTCAAACTCTACCATCAATGCCCTTAGGTTCATCGGCTTTATAGATTTGGATTCATGGGTCACTTGCGCCATTTATTATTTTCAAACTTAATTGAAATAAATCATTAAAGGTATGTGATAAATAACAGGAAACTATTCTGGATCATCTAGATGAACAGGAATACGTGTGTGAATAACATCAACATCTATCTCCATGGTTATTAGGTAATAAAATATATATCTAGGTGAAGCTTCTTAAAAGGCATTCTTTGAGTCAATAATTAAGGTGAAGGTGAATAGTATTTATAGCAGAGCTGTTTCAGGAAGATGTTCAGTTGGCATATAGCAATTCATATACTGTCACATATGATGCAAACGCAACCTATCTTTCCTGAGACAAAAACAGGCTGTAGTCAACTTCTATAGTACCTACAATATAAAAGGAATATAATAAAATAGTACAATAGACGTAGGACATCTAAGACATTTTAAATAACAAAAAAAACATTATGTATAGTAAAGAGTAAAAAGTTTAAACAAACGAATAAGTATTTTACAGCTAAGAAATACATATTAGGTCAATAAGTGTAAGTAGAGGATGTTTACCATATTATATTGTTGTAATGATAATTATTAATATGTATGTTATTGATTCCTGTAGGCTCCTGATTAATCAGATATTTGTATTTATTAATATTTTAGTAGTCAACGAATTACTAAAGGTTAATTCGAAATGTCTAGTGACACCTATAGTATAACACAAGTACTCTAGAAAGACAGTAATTTCAAATTTACCCCCCATTTTTGTCTGAATTGATTATTCAATATATACTTTGAGAAACATTGGTATTTCAGATCCCATTCCTGATCATTTCAGTGCAGAAATAATATTCATCACTAAAGTTTAAAAACAAAATATTTAAGATAACTATTTTATAGAACAAAAGAACAAACAATAAGAATATTTATGTCCCAGGAGAGAAAAGTATCTCGATAAAGTAGAATCTGCACGAAAGCAAACCATAATTATGTATTTATAGCTACAATTATTATGATATTGTAAATTTAATTAATTTAGTTGAAGTTACAGTCATACTATGTATTAGAAAGATATAAAAATCAAATAAACAATATACATACATAAATGTCTTCACTGTTTTTGGTAAACACTTTCTGTGTTTATTATCTGATTGTTAAAGGGCGAAATATATCTGAAAAGTGGGGGGGGGGGTATTTGGTCAATAATCGTTTGATTATTACTACCTTGAAATGTATATCTCACTATCACCCAAAGAACTCTGTGAGGTAGATTAATTTGAAACGGAAAATGCAATCACAACACTGTCAGTTACCAGATATGAAAATATTCGATTAACTACTAATTATCAACCATTCTACTGCGTAAACATTTATTGGCTCTAATGATATGTTCTTGGTTTGGTTTATCGTGCTTATTCATGATTGCTATTTTTCTCATTTTAATAGGAGTTCTTCCCTAGTTCGAGTTGTGTATGATACAATATTACTAATCGTCGTTGGGGATGATCTAAAAGCAGACGTCCAAGAAAAAAAAATTTCATGGCGTTTAAATGATGCAGATTTATGATATCTCTGGTTATACCAATGACATCAAGAACAAGTAAATTAATTACTATTCACACTCACCTTTAGCAATTCTATGCACATTTCTATTCTCCAACGTCGTTCTTTTGTGCGCGTATCTTTAACATGATTACGTGTTATCAATACGGCAACAAGACATCAAAGTTCTTTTGTTAAAGCCCTTTTAGTTCATGCGCTGACTCAAGTGTGTGTTTACAATAAGAAAAGAAGCCACTTTTATTTGTATTAATTTTGCAACATGTCGACTTGGTCAGATTTTCATTGTTTCTGCAATTATTATACAATCGCCATCGTTCTTTATTGGATAATCAATGACGATACGGTCAACTCTTTCACTTTCGTGTATTTATAACATTGACAGTTCTTATATCAAGAGTAAGTTAATTAAGGATTTTCGGCTGAATATAAGTTATAATTGTTAAAATTTATATGATCCAGGGTTATACACATTTCTTATTATATATAACTCTTACTTATTATTCGTAAATAGCTTAATACATATTATTGAAATTAAAACTCTTTTCTACTTCTAAGAAGCTAGTTAGTACCATGATTCTACAACCATGTGTGTTGTTCTCAGCCATTGTGTTTAATAATACGAGTCACAAATTTCACCTTCAAACAAAAATAGGATTTCTCTACAAAAACGCGCTTCTTGAAAAACATGTATCAGGGTGACAGTAATAGCCACTTAGTCGACAGACGTAACAAATCTTTAAGATGTTTCCCGGTTAAAAAGGTAATTCGAACTAAATAATTCATGTAGAGGTGAAAACTATTTATGTGAAGCTTCATATGTAACAAGTATTTGTTGACTTCTACTAAATTAGCTTTTAATAGACTAGTGAAAGGCTATGTATAACATAATGACATAGGTTCTGATGACGACAGCATAACAATTAAATCTTATTTCTCAGGTTGGTTTTATTGCATTAAGTTTGTAATACCTCAGCAGATATGAAGCTCAATCTTTTAAAATCTAAATAGTTTTTGGTCGCAACTAACAATGGGTCTCACAAATTCACTGATATGAAGGTTGTAACTAAGTATTTTGCTAACCTAGTTTCCTGGTATTAATGGCTATAATATTGTTGGTCTGTCGCACAATGAACTACTAAACTTAACGAATTTCTTTTTTGTGGTTTGATTCTGGATCACATATCCATCAATTAGTCACCCGAAGAGAGGAACGAACACGTCTTACTTTCCGGAAACATTAAAGGTTAATTAGACAATGATTAATTACCATTCGTGACCTTTTATATCCGTACTATAAAGTTCTTTAACCCGGGAGACGTATGCCACAATTCATCAAATATAATGAGCAATATCAATATTGTATCACGTAAATTTCACTCTCGATCAAAACATCATAGTTCTTAAATCTTTACCGGCCACCTCCTGACTCAAAGTTCATTCATTTTTCAGTCAACTGTCTATAGGAATCTCTTTCGAACCATATTATAGTGTTGTATAATGAGGGTCTTCAAATACCGGTACTACGTCTATCTTAATAGACCGATCCAGCGGAAAAGCGTTGCATCGATTACCAACTGCGGTCTCGGGTTAGAAACAGCTATGGCGCGCACTGTTAATATGGGATGGCAACTTTTCACTAACGATAAATACTGGAAATCTTTCAGCAAATTATTTCATATTATACGGAGACTGAGACTATTATTTAAGCTGAACAATTGTGTCTTTCCAAAGAATTTAACACAATACTTATCAAGATATAACCCAATGATTGAGCGGACCTATTTTTTCAGATGAATGACACAGCTTCAGTTGTTCATGTTGACTCGTAAGGGATTTTTAGCATGGGTTTCAATGAATTAAATAAATGATTTTAAAATTAAAAGTTTAGGTGAATGTAAATTGATTTTAATAAAGAATTTGTAAATACTTAATGTAGAGTTTTGGAAATATTAATTTTACTTGTACCTGGGAACCAATCATATATGTATCACCTGTATATTATTAAACAAAACATGTTATTACATTAGAGTATTAACAGTCTTGGCATTTACATAAACATTGCACGAATGGCTGATTCAGAAAATAAAATAGCTAGTTCACATTCAATACATGATATTATGCATAAATACCAATGTTACAATAATAGGAATCACCCATTGAATTTTATTCTATGTGATCATTGATTTTATCCATTCACATCGTCATGTCAGGTGGCAAACGTTCTACAAAAAAATAGTATACAGAGAGAGAGAGAGAGAGAGAGAGGTGGAAGGGAGAAAGAGATAGATAGATAGATAGATACAAAGATAGTGAGACAAAGATACAAATAATGAGAGAGAGAGAGAGAGAAGAGAGAGAGAGAGAGAGAGAGAGAGAGAGAGAGAGAGAGAGAGAGAGAGAGAGAGATGACCATTGCGTCCATCTTTATAATGGTTGAAAAAGAATTGCTCCAAAAGCGTTCATCAATTATATGACGTTCTCGTTTGCTAATTATCCACAAGGAATCACGAGGTGATGTTTTCTGGTGGAAGATATTGAGAGATGCATTAACTCCGTAACCATTATACAGACATGTGGGAAATGGACCGTTAGCAAGCAATCGTTATTAAAGAGTACGGATAATGTGACATCACAGTAGGTAGAAACTGATTTGATACTGTAGCTGGTTGGGTTAATTTCATTTTATCTCGGCCTCTATGCTTAATTCAAAAGATATATCAGACTTCATAATTTCTGACCTTTAACATCATCAGTGACAGAGTATTATGTGGATCAGACAACCGGAGATGAACAGGACAGACACCATCAGTAAGAAACTATTGATCAATATTCGTAAGTGGACTACCTTTAGTCCAGCGGCTCATCAAAGAACTAGTTTGGTGTCCGTCGTCCTTACATCAGTGATACATTATTTTCGTTGTCCGATGTAAGTGCAGTTCGTCTTCGCGTGTATTTGTCATTGATCATCAGAATTATCGTACCTTTCTATTAAATTTAATATTTTGATGTTTTCACGAATGTGATATATTTTAGCTTTAATAGATAAACATCATTTTAAGTGTGACGTTATTATAACCAAATTAATTTCCACTTGTAAACGGTGAAGTTATCTTTTTTATACTCTAGTACAAAATTGATTAATATGGTATAAGACGTACCTAAAACTACAAATTCGTCAAGTTTAGGTGTATCAGCTAGAATGATTGGCTGACGTAATGATTGCCGAAAAGGCAAAAACTAGAGGTTCACTCACTCACTCACTCACTCACTCACTCACTCGATCTCAGAGACATAAATTCAGTCCAGTCCACGCTTTAAAAAATAAGCTGTATTTTAATGATGCATTATGGTGCCAATCTTTACGGATGTCAACAAATATGAAAAACGCTGTAATTCCTATAATATTATATTCTTATTTAAAATTGATAAAGTACCGTATATATTTGTGTATAAGACCAAATTTTTATCCTCAAAAAAGCTGAAAAAAACTGTCGGGTATGGTGAGCGATAATAGGCAAAATTTATTTTATCTTTCAGTTAGATTTATTCATGATTTTACTAAACAGTTCAATTTAATTTGCAATTATCAGCGACAGTTTTGTATTTGATCAATTCACAACGCAACATCGTTTGTTTACCTACATTGCTTAGTTGTATATGAATATTAATGTATATGAATATCAATGCATATTTATATTAATTAACAACACTACTCACACTCGCATTCATACAAACATAAATTGGCAACTGCCAGAATGTTTGGACGTTAGTGACGAAATGTTTTTCACACTGAGTTCAAGACTTGTAATCTACTTAAGGTCACGTTCACCAACTTTGGTCTCCATGAATCGTAATAAGACCTAGTATATTCCTTGCTTCTGAAGCTGTGGTTTCTGATTTCAATGACTGCAGATTCTACTTCGTGCAGGTCAGCTGCTTAGATACTGTGTTCCCCTTTAGAAAGTCCAGATTGGATTCATTAGACATATCATCATATACATCCACATCTTGGTCAACTGCGAGAAACTCGTCCGCTTTCATTCTAACATTTTCGTCAAAGTTCAATGCATTTGTGTCATGACACGCTATTCGTGGATATGGCTTTGTGTATTCAGTTTAGAAATTAATTTTATTAAATACTATTACCCAGTGTGTGATTGGCGAAACAAAGAGAGAAATGGCAGATTGGGACCAGCTAATTGTTGGCCATAAACGAATAATGGGGGGCGTTATAAAAATGGTGTTATAATGGGTGGACATAGCCGTTATAAAGAGTTCATGAAACCGAGGGTGCACTGTAGATTCAGCCAGCAAATATATTTTCCCTCATCAAAATCCCAAATGCAATTTAACCCATCAAGAATCACCTTTCATGTTAGCTGTCTTCAAAATTCCATCTCGTGGTGCCATAAAAATTATGTTTATATATATATATATATATATATATATATATATATATATATATATATATATATATATATATCGCCTAGAATATTCAATTATGACAAATATGTAACTTATATTTTCATTCACTATTCTTTGGCAATTAGCTATCACGTCTTGATACTAGTAACAAAATTACCTTATTTATTCATTAAGAAAATGAACAACAGAGAAGACCCTTTCTATTAAAATAATCAGTTCTTTTATAACGAAGAGTTGTTCCTGTAACCTAATTGCTATCACGCATCAGTGCACGCCTCCAGGTCGTCGAAATGAATACCAATCAACTAATTAATAAGTTGACTGGTCAGCCAGCCAACAGCTGAACTGTCTGTATGTAATTCAATAACAGCGCATTTTTACAGTAATTTTACCAGCAGTAGCCATTTAAAGATGTTTGACAATGAAATCCAAAATATGATATGCATCTTAATATAAATTAGAAGTGCTGAATGACGGATATTATTTTCTTGAAGGATAATCTTCAACTGTTAAGTTTTAAGAAATGATTGAATGCTTTTAAGATACAGTATACACAGCAATGTATTTAGTTTTCGACATATTCGGGTATTATGATTATATTATCGAATATTTATCATTATATATTAATAAGGATAATGATGTTTGATTTATAGAGCACCACCATCAGCTGTGTTGTCTTGGGGGACTTTTACATTATTATTATTATTATTATTATTATTATTATTATTATTATTATTATTATTATTATTATTATTATTATTATTATCCCTGACTCAGAGCTACTTCAGTCCTGAACATACCTCAACTCCCGAGGCAGCACACAACGCACGTTGCTTCTATAGATGCATAGCATTACTCATGTACATAGCTACCGTGTCCTATCAGGTTCTCATTTCTGACTGTGTGAACTAGTCGCCACATGACAGCATTCCAGATCCGGACCCTCGAATCCTACGCTCTAACTAATTGCGCCACTAATCGACATACCCTATTTGAGAAGCTCCTGTTATTCGCTAGGACATTACGATTCAAACTGGGATTTGTTATTAATGGTTTTATGATGGTCGCTTTTCTGGATATTAGGAAAATATCCATAGATAATGACTTTTATAAATCGGTGAATCATATTATATGAATAATTCTTGAGAGAGTACTTGAATCCATACACAGCAGTGGATCAAATGTATTTGTCACTGACATCCTGGAGCTTATCAGTCAATTATGCGACATCTATCCCCACATGTCTTGTCCAATGAATATTGAAATCATCTAAGATCAGTAGTAAGTAGGCAGAGAGAGTAAGGAAACTGTGAACTTTCCTTAAAATATATGCAGCTTTAAGATACTTTTTCTCAGTTGAGTGTAATTGGTGGATATTAACTCTCTAGATACTAAACGTAATTAAAAATTGGCACGTATGAGAACATTTTTCAAACTAAAATCGTCTTGTAAGGAATAATAACTTGTTTTCTACAATTTATAGAATATTTTATTCAAACTGGGGTTAGAATTACACAAAGGCTGTTTAGGGCAGCTATTGATGTTTTATAACAAATAGTTCATGTTTCTTATTGTGACGGGATATGAATATTTAATGATTAACGACGACATGAATCCATAATGCTAAATGTTCATATTAATATGTCTATCCTTTTCGTATGTAATACAAGTATAAATCTGTATAGACGTGATGCTTAAAAGTAAAGTTTAATTGATTAAACTTAAAACTATTATAGATTGATTACTTTTATTGATATAATTACCTGTTTGATGAAAGGTAAATCCATCTGAATAAAGTATCTAATATGACCGTTTTAAATATTGACTTTGTACATTAAATATTACTGGTTTTCAATATGTTAATTTTGGTTGCATGAAGGGACTCTAACAGTTTAAAGCGTCAGTGGATGTGTATATGACAACTTTGGCCAGCTACATCAGCGAACTAGGCATAACAATGGAGATATAATCACAATACATAAGCATCTATATGTTAGGACAGTTCATTCGAATAAATCAGTGATTAACTGTATATTCGCATTTGTGTACCTTTCCCTAGTTAGCCCACCTCTTAGATGCGAAGAAATGCACTCTATTTCAGGTTTAAACATTGATGCGTATTCATCCGGAAATGACGTACAATGGGAAAGCGACGATAATGACGTAATATATAGTTACATAATTGTACGTCACGGAGCAACAAGAACAATGTCTGAGATTGTTGTTTAAGATATTACCAAACTATCCAGAAACTAGACATAGCAGGTATCATTAAAAGGTCGCTGGTGGTCTGCCTTAGGCATATGTCATGGGCCAAGGAACTGGAATTGAGATTCAACAAAAATGCTAATACAATTTCTCTCCCGGAAGAGTAAGTTCATCAGGTTAGACGTAAATCATCGGCTCTAACTTGTCGTATTATATCCGGTAAAAGTGTACCGACAGCTCAGCAACTCTCACTAACGTAACTCCGACCTGGTCATAGTGTATTCTATACAACTGTTCTCACTCATTCAGTGATTGAAAGACTTCCGCATCCTGATGAAGCTATTGTAAGAGCGGGTTATCTCAAGTTTGGAAATAGCGTTCACTCTGGCTCTGGTATCAGATACATGTCAAATATCGGAATCCTCTGAATATTAGAGTGCTACTTGAAAGAAGTTGAACATTCTGTCATTGGTTTGAATATAGTTACCAGAAATTGTTCGAGATGTTCAAGTATATAACACCTATTTTATAACAGACCACATAATTTTGGAATAATCATACGCTTGAGTCTTTCATTCTCAGTATTATCTTATCTACAAGTCTCTGTATCTGGTTCATATAGGATGTAATTTTATATAAAAATGTTTATATTAGAAACGCATTTGATCAATTTTAATATTGAAATATTTTCAATGATATAACTTAATAATAACCTTGTAATACCAATAATATAGTTTATTAATTATATTACGTAACTACTACTTCTATTGTGTTGTCGATATTTCAGTGTTATAATGGAAATATTTTACGCGGTTTTCAGGTATCAACGTTTATACATCAGTTTTAGGTAAGTGTTGTGATTTGCTATTTCCGTGTATGTCTGGATTACACAATTTTGTCAGGTGCTTTATTATGTAATAAATCAAGCAGTGACTGGCACACACAATGGCGATATTATTTCAACAAAATAATTTATTGACGCAGCATTTATAGCAGAAATTCCATATATCAATTTAATTCAGTGCATAACATATTTACGTCGGACCACAAACAGGTAAACAAACACGTAAGTTTAAAAACGTTAAAGATAAAACTTCAAAAGAGCATCAATGAGCAGGATTCTTCGATTAAGCAGTGTTCGTCGGTCAACATTTTCAGAACATTATCTTCTGGGGTTGTAAAACATCATCAAAATATGTTATTTATCAGGAAATAAATAATAAATTGACTTCCTTCATTGGATATTAGTTACCTTAACTGGTTCACTTGTTACACATGTCTACATGTGCATAGGGATTTATTTATAATTGAGAGCTGTTTATTTTAATTATTTATTTTTTGATTCTTTTACAATCTATGTTCAGTGCCTCATAACATCATCTCCAATCATTTATTTTCAAGGTAAAGATTACATCTAATATTAAAATTATTGTCTGCTAATAATAAATCATCCGAAATAGATAATTAATGGAAAGGTAAGTAGTATTTATGAGAGACTTCTTTTAAAGAAGATATGAGTTGACTTATATTGGCTTATAGCGATGTTAGCGCAGTGTAACGATTGTAACAGTGGTACCGAATATAATACTTGGACATTATAATAATACACGCACACATATACGCACATACACACACCCATGTCTTATATAAGATTCAATCGACCACATGACCAAATGTTATAATTCGTGATGACATCGCTCCAAGACCAAATTTTGGTGCCCGCGAATAACACGCAGCAAATTGTGCGAACTACGAATGAAGATATCTTATCTGGTGACATTTTAACTGAATCTGTCTGTCTGTCTGTCTGTCTGTCTGTCTGTCTGTCTGTCTGTCTGTCTGTCTGTCTGTCTGTCTGTCTGTCTGTCTGTCTGTCTTATGAAGCCCTACAAGTAATATTAAAATTATCAATATAAGTAATTGAATAATAATAATAATAATAATAATAATAATAATAATAATAATAATAATAATAATAATAATAATAATAATAATGTATATTTAATAAAGCGCCCTTACTAGCAGGAGCCATTCAAAGGCGCTGTACAAATAATATATAATATAATAATACCACAAATAATGTCTGTAAAAACCCTGTAATGATTTAAAAGATAATAATTATTTATCTGTGAAAGCGACCTTAAATAGGTGTGTTTTTAGAAGAGACTTAAAATTTCCAAGAGTCGACGCATTTCTAATATTTGCCGGCAACTTATTCCACAAAGTGGGGGCTGCAACACTAAATGCACAATCACCATATGACTTGAGCCGAGACACTGGCACCTGCAATAGTATCTGACTTGATGACCTGAGTTTTCGGGATGACTTTCTAATGGAAACCAGTTCACACGGGTATTCTGGCGACATATCATTAATAGATTTATAAGTTATTAACATAATCTTAAAATGGATACGCTGTCTAACAGGTAGCCAATGTAGTATTTGAAGAATTGGGGTGATATGATCATATTTTCTAGTATTTGTTACAATGCGTGCTGCACTATTCTGAATTCGCTGAAGGCGATTAATGCTATAATCAGATATGCCATATAACAGGGAGTTACAATAGTCTATACGAGATGTAACAAAGGCATGAACTACAGTTACAAGTGATTCTTGTGTCAAGAATGCTTTTAAACAGTGGATGTTCTTAAGATGGTAATAGGCAGCTCGGCATACTGATGTGACATGTTCATGCATGTTAATACATTGGTCAAAAATAACCCCTAGATTTTTTACTGACCCATTAGGGGTAATCGAAGATGCACCCATCTGTAATGCTGGTGTCTTTAGGGATTTAACACAATGTGGTGATGCCAAATATAAAATATTTGTTTTATTATCATTTAGTTTTAGAAGATTTTGAGTCATCCATAGCCGAATATCGGCAATACAATGTTCTAAATTCTTCAAGGAAGAGGAGCAATTTAACTCATTGTCAGGATCCAGTGATATATGCAGCTGTATGTCATCAGCATACAAGTGATATTTAACCCCATATCGCTGCGCAATGATCCCAAGAGGATGGGTATACATTGTAAAAACCACAGGACCAAGAACTGAACCCTGTGGTACACCAGATAACAAAATCTGAATGTCAGATAAAATACCATGAACAGACACTCTCTGGTAGCGTTGTTCCAGATAGGATCTAAGCCATTCAAGTACTCTACCTGACAGACCAAACATGTCTTTTAACCTAGAGAAAAGTACATTATGGTCAACTGTATCAAATGCAGCAGACAGGTCCAGAAGAACAAGTATTATTGGCTTACCTTGATCAATTGACATCATAATATCATTTTTCACTCGAACCAATGCTGTTTCAGTGCTGTGACCACTTTTATAGGCAGACTGTGGTGATTCATTAAGGTTATTATTGATTAAATATTTGTTTAGATGGAAAGCAACTGCCTTTTCTATAACTTTAGATAAAAATGTAAGATTTGAAACAGGTCTGTAATTGTTTATAATATTACAGTCCATAGTGTGGTTTTTATTAATGGTTTTACAAGGGCAGCTTTCATGGATCTTGGGAAAACACCCAGAGATAATGATTTATTAACTATATTTGTAATTGGGTTTATCAGAACATCCAGACAATCTTTCACAAGCCATGTAGGCATAGGGTCAACTGCACAGAAAGCATTAGATGACTTTTTCAGCAACTGTCTGATATCAGTCTCTGTAAAAGGCTCAAATGTATCCATCGTGGATATGCAGGACTCTTCTACCAATGGCTTACCCTGTGATAAGGTGCTGGACTGGAACCCACTATGTATATTTAATATGTTTTGACAGAAGAAGTTATTAAAACAATAAGAATATGATTAAACGTAATAACTTCATTATCATCAACAAAAGATAATATTTACAATTTATCAGGTAAGTGATTATTCTGATAGATAATAATCAAATATAACTTTTATGTTAAACCGCAACAACCATCATCAATCATCAGAAGGGGGATATATATTGGGTTATGTTTTATGTAACCCCATAATGGTCGGCATGTCTTCTTCTGGCAACTGTTAATTGTACAGCGAATAATTATATGTTATGACAATATATAAAATATTGTCTATTGAATTAGTGACTGAGTGAGTGGTTAATGTGGATCAGCCACTAAGTAAATCAGTTATTCTGCAGTCAGTCAGTGACACGTGATCTGTTTCAAAACAATTATGACGAGTTGTCACCATCGCCTTATATAACGTTTACTTCCGATTATTATATAGGAGTTGTTGAGTTTTGCTAACATAAGATGCATTATTTTTATTCCCTAGTATACAACAATAGCTGAGTTATTTACCAATAGGCTGGCAGATGAACAAGTAGTCAGACGAAAACGTACTTACATAATCTTTACATAATTCGATCCTTGCCCCCCTTTATCTTGATAAAACAGGGTACACATATCACTTCCTTTTCAAAATATATCACCAAAATCAACGTTAGCCGTTTAGTGAGGAACACCACTAGATGAAGCCCATATCAGAAGAATGGTCAATAGTTCCATGCCGCATGTTATCAGTTCTTCTTATCTCCGGTTGTCTGATCTATGGAATATTCCGTTATTGGTGAAGGTGTAATCCAAGAGTCCTATCATACCTGTTGCCTAAGCTGTGTATGACTTCAGAAGACTGAAAGCGGTGATGCAACGAAGCGAAACCAATTGATTACATCTTTTTGGCAACGTCAAGGATGTTTCAAGAATTATAGTTCGAACTGACTTTTCAGTATACCCACAAACATTGTGTTGAGTTATTTAAAGGAGGGAGTTTTTCAGCTCTATGAAGGATTTGATATACTAATTACATCTACCATCGCTTACAGATTACGCTGTCCGTGTCTGTCGTATAAAATATTAATACATTGACGCGTACATCTGAGATGGCAAAAACCCACCAATAGATTAATTACTAAACATGGCTAATTTTTTATATTAATATTTGAATATTAGTTTTTATGCTGTATATGTTTAATATTAAACTTTATCGCGCCATCCATGGACTTTGTATTAAGTAACATATCGGGGTATGTTTCAAAATATTCTTGAGAAAAATAAGTCCAGATGAAAACATCACATTACCGTGTTCTACGTTTAATAATAATCTTTTACAGATAATGAAGGAAAAATGAGACTGAAAATGAACTATGTTAATGAATAATCTGTGTCACTCGGGCAATGAGTAGAGCTTCCTGTCTGTTTGATGATTCTGTGTTCAGGAATAGATAATACAGTTGTGTCAGTGATTATATTAGATGTATGTATGAATTAGTCTCTACGTGTTTTCTGACTTCGCACAAACCGGTAATAACTTTTAGTGTAATAAAATATAAGTTATAACTAAAAATGTAGTGTATTTGAGGCTGTCAATAGTGATTCCTTGCAATTTTACGAAATGTGTTCTAATCGACTTTTATTGCTCAGTCTGAGATTAGAGTTTAATTACTTGCTATTATTTTAGCTGTAATTCAGTGTAATGCATATTCTCATTTTATCAGTGCTGTTCAATTTCATTCTACAGCATCAGTCAATCTTATGTGACTGAATCACCTCGAGCCTATCAGTGAGATTTTGGCCCACGGAATCCTTACACGGCTATATATTCCAGGTGTGACCAACGCGTAGGAAAGTACTCACTCTCATAACTAAACTATTCAGGTAGCCTATCATCATGCGTGAGAAAGTACTCACTCTCATAACTAAACTATTCAGGTAGCCTATCTTCATCCTGATTAAGTAACAAGTCAGCGCCAGTCAGTTTATTTTATTGTGTTCTTTACTTATAGAAACAATTATGTTCATGTATTATTTCTATTCATTATTAATATTTAAGGAGCATCATGTGCATTCCCGAAGACTGACTTAAGCGATCATTAAACATAAAACAAATTGATTTCTAATGATATGAGCAAAAAATACAACTTTTAGCTATTACTTGGTAGTCTACCGTATTATTTTAAAATCATCTAAAATTTACTTATGATCCTTGTTTTTTCTTGATTTTCTTAAATTTGGACTAATGTTTAAAATTATGTCAAGCAGCGGTCATTTGATGGTCATGAGAATGCTAACAATTATGAAAACTTATAACATAGTCATACATTGATAACTATGTTAACATCCTAGATGTGGGCATTTGAGAGAGGGAGAGAGCGAGGGGTATGTATTAAGTTTATTTATAAAGATAAATTGTATCGTGTTGGTTTATCATAAATACGATCTCATGGTACAACTGTAAATGAATAGAAATTCTACCAAGAGACAAAAATGGGCAAATCAGAAATACTACGGAGCAGTGTAATGTAAGAAAAGTGCACACTTCCTATCTAATCAATTTTTACTCATCACTGTCTACCTTTATCCGTGCGGTGAGGAAGACTCTGTCGTTGTGAATGTTTTGGAATTTTCAACTCCTGGTTATCAAGTTTGTGACAATAAATTACACAAACAAAATAAACGATATCATCATCTTTTAGGTTCTTGAATACGTAAGAATCGGTATTAATCTCACATATTTGTGAAATAACACGTGTTGTACTTTGGTACTGCAAAATGTGATATGCAAATAAGAACTGTAAAAATTCGAGTTTACCCTTTTCTCAATTTACATTAACTTCGTTATTCAAACAATTATATATGTATATTTATGTGTGTAATATCTCTGTATTTCATTGTTTATAATCATCTTCATTTTGATACAAGAACTGCTACCGGTACCCACAACAGTTCAGCAAGGTAAGCTATCTGACTTACCTGTCATACAAAATATGATTTATACACCCAATTTTTTTTCCAACGGAAAATACAAATGGTATCATATCATATCGTAATAAATGGCACCTATCTCTCTCTCTCTCTTCTGTGTGTGTGTCTCTCTCTCTCTCTCAGTTTTTACAACGGCAGGCGTCACGAAGCGACTACTATTAAAACTATTTAGCTTAATTGCTATTAAAAGACTGACATCTGCACTGAAGCAGACCGTATTAGCGCGTCATAGCTTCGATACTGTTTGAACTATGTTATCATTTTCAAACCTGACCTAATTTATGCTATTCTAACTATTGTAGTTCTTAAATGTTATTTATGACAGCAGATTAGAGCTAATCTTGAATGTCATAGTACAAACTGGACAGGAATACTTATAATGCTTTAAGAGCGTATTGTGCCTGCTACAGTCATTTATATGCTGGATAACCAGGCCAGACACCTAAACGGCGTGCCTCCAAAGACGCAAATAGTACATGAAATATACAGCTCTAGATCAACTTTTCTTAGAACGCATGGACCTGGAAACATACAGTCTCCACGCACAGAAAAAGGAACATCTCAACCACAGCATAATATGCCTTGTGATATTTGCTGGAGGGTCAAATACCTCATTAGCATACAAATCCCAAAAATTATATGACCTACTCGTCACTAACCCTTTATAACAAATATTACAAAATTGGTAAAAAGAAAACACGAACCTCAATCTCTGGCACGGGCAATGTGTGTTTTAGCTGTGTATGATAAGGCACAGGCACAGAGAATCTCGAACCGTGAATTCAAACTCTGGACGTTTCTTCAGGGGACTGAATCCAGAGTGGCGACTTTTCTTGCTGAGACATGTGTAATGTCTCACCAGTCCCTAAGCCGCCAAGCAAAATCAAAATGCGAATCACCTACAGCCGTGGAGTTTGGGAGTAAAACACCCAAGTCAGATCACGGCAGTAGTGAGAATGTTTAGCTTAATTATCTAAGCAGCCCTATTTATAGCTATTTTTCAATTGCTGTATCTTTCTTCAAAGCAATACTATATAAACTATATAACCCAATTGTCACTGTCTTCAAAGATCAGTTTTTACAACGGGTAGGCGTCATGAAGCTACTACTATTAAAACTGTTTAGCTTAATTGCTATTAAAAGACTGACATCTGCGCTGAAGCAGACCGTAATAGCACGTCATAGCTTCGCTACTGTTTGAACTATGTTATCATTTTCAAACCTGACCTAATTTATGCTATTCTAACTATTGTAGTTCTTAAATGTTATTTATGACAGTAGATTAGAGCTAATCTTGAATGGCATAGTACAAACTGGACATAACTGGACCTAGGAAAGATAATTCTATTCCCACATACAACCAAGGTGATTTTGTATATGCAACTAAAGTCGTTATATAAAACACACCAACCGCACGAGCTGTGTCCAATGCCACTGCTCGAGATCCGATGCAGTGTTTCTATAATTACAGATTCTGTTAATTACAGACATCATTATTAATGATGTATGACAGATAATTAATGACAGATGTTACGTGTTTAGTTATGTCCAATATATTGACTCGATCATGAGTTCCTTCATTTCCTGTAGATGGTGATATGTCTTTATTCAATGAAGAGCAACTTCAAATTTACGCATCCAATAAACCATTAAACTATGAAATGCTGATATATTACGAGAATGTTCTTTCAGGACATGATATGAATTTAGAGGATTATGCGGTAATGAATTTTTGTCTGAGTCTTTTAGACACTACAATAATGGCACTGTTTTCTGCTCCTTTACTCTTTGTGTCTTTTCTCTGTCCCATCCTTCTCTAGCGTATGGTATCTTACCAGTAATTGCGAGGCTTTAAAATGTGATTCTCCCAACCTCGCCTAACACGTTCATCACACAGGATGAACTGTCATTTAATTTCATTATATGTACCATCCTTCAATTAGAGCAATTACGTTCCTTGAATAAAAGGAATTTCCACCAAAAGTCAAATATTAAGTGAAATAAAGAGCTTAGTTAAACATCAAAACTTTGCAGGATGAAAGACATTTAAACTGTTTTAATTGAGTTGTGAGAATATATTAAATGTCATAGGATCAAATATCCGAGGATCAGAAACGTTATGTGCATAAGAATATCTGTTTGTAGACTATTATTTCTAGTAGTCTAGAAGTCAACATCAAACTAATTAGAAATGTATATTAATACGATAGGGTTGTTAAATCGCAAAAATTTCTATAAACATTTATTTTCAATATTATTATTTTTTACACCAGAATAATAGGTGCGATTTAGAACACCCATTTTCTATTTATAAAAATACAAAATATTTTCAATCAATGAGAAGAATAAAATATGTATAAATGACCTCAGATACAATATTACTAGAATGTGGGAATATATATATAATCGTCAAAATATATAAACACCCCTCAACTTCATTCTGTACAGGACATCTTCTGGTGACAATACTACCTTATTATAATAATGTCTTGAAAACATAAAAATACAATACGTGTATTAGCTTTTATATGA
>JAODUP010002030.1:0-18944 GCA_025642065.1 Paralvinella palmiformis
ATACCCAAAACACACACACACACACACACACATACACATACACATACACACACATACACACACGCTCAAACAAATACTAGTTCTCTCTAAGTATTGTATTTAAGCCAACATAAATAGACCTTTGGGCCAATAGCCTTTACATAATGTTCTCCTTTGTTTCCACCTAAATCAATAATATTATATATCAATATAATATAATTATTTCGAAGGTGATATTTGGATGATCTGATCGGTCAATAGTAACATCAAGTTATCTCGATAGTTATATACGATTAGAGAGGTAATTAATTATCTCA
Organism: Paralvinella palmiformis; assembly: GCA_025642065.1. Lineage (NCBI taxonomy): Eukaryota > Metazoa > Annelida > Polychaeta > Terebellida > Alvinellidae > Paralvinella > Paralvinella palmiformis. The sequence goes on from JAODUP010002030.1 coordinate 297, forward strand.
GAGCTAAGAAATGACATCGACCTGAAAATTCTGATATTTCAAATTATCTAACCGAGTCTGACATGCAAACATAATTTTTTCATATATATATATATATATATATATATATATATATATATATATATATATATATATATATATATATATATATATATATATATATTACGATTAACATACGTATGTGTGTGTGTTTATGTGTGTTTGTGTGAATGTGCGGGGGAGGTTGTGTGTCGTTTTAGCTGTGTATAATAAGGCACAGGCACAGAGAATCTCGAACCGTGAATTCAAACTCTGGACGTTTCTTCAGGGGACTGAATCCAGAGTGGCGACCTTTCTTGCTGAGACATGTGTAAACGGCGAATCACCTACAGCCGTGGAGTTTGGGAGTAGAACACCGAAGTCAGATCACGGCAGTAGTGAGAATGTTTAGATTGATTATCTAAGCAGCACTACATATAGCTATTTTTCAATTTCTGTATCTTTCTTCAAAGCTTGTCTTGTCTTGTTAAAGTTTGGGGTAGAAAACCCTGGCTGTCGCCTATTGGGCAGAGCCACCTGGTGTTAACTTCTGTTGTTGTGACGATTGGCGAACTATGAGTTCTTTAATATGGTGGAACCTCAGTTTACTATAGAAGTAACTTTCGGGGGAGAAAAAACCTTACCAGTTGCCTGGTTGGACTAAAACCTCCTCCTACTACAATGTCGTACGGACTATGGGTACGGGGGCCCAAGCTCTTATCCACTAGTCCATAGGGGCGGTCTGATCTGTCCTTGGTATATGTAGGGATCTTTCTGGAGAAGTGGAGTTATGATGTCTGGTAGGAATGTTGATTTCCTTATGGGCAATGCTGCTAGGTGGCGGTCTGGAAGTTTGTGGTCTTCCGGGCGGAGATGACCTTTAAGTATTCTTCGGTGCTTCGGATAGACTAGGCAGTTAAGCAGATAATGTACCGGATCGTACATTTGTTGACAGTCCCGGCATAGTGTTTGGGGTGACGGGCCGGTGAAGTTTCTTGTGTAAGCCCAGAAACGCAGTCTTCTGAGCTGGGTGTCGGCCAATTTGTTGTTGAGGAAATTATGTCCATCTACAGTGGTCTTCTGGTACCAATCCTTTGATGCTGATGTGTAGATCAATTAAAGTCGGTTAGAGATGAATCTGTAAACGAGATGGTTGAATGTGCCTGCAGTATGTTCGGCATATTCGATGACGTCTAGGCTCGTGGCTTCGTTAGCTAGTTTATCGGCTCGGTCGTTGCCCTCAAGGTTAATGTGGTTTGGAACCCAGTGAAGTATTACTTGGATTCCACGCTGCTTGAGGGCTGATGCCGTGGTGTATATTTATGTGATGATTTCCGGATAGGTGTGGAAATTGGCTGTGGTGATGATGGTTAGTGCTCCCATAGAGTCCGAGTGGATGATGACTCTTTCATGGAGAGTCCGTCTCGATACCCATATTTGTGCCGCATTGACTGCGTGCAGCTCGGCTAAGGTGATCGGGATGTGGTTTGGGATTCTTTATTTTTTATTTTTTTATGAAGCAGGCCCAAAGCAATACTATATAAACCATATAGCCCAATTGTCACTGTCTTCAAAGGTCAGATTTTACAACGGGCAGGCGTCACGAAGCGACTACTATTAAAACTGTTTAGTTTAATTGCTATTAAAAGACTGACATCAGCGCTGAAGCAGACCGTAATAGCGCGTCATAGCTTCCGTACTGTTTAAACTATGTTATCATTTTCAAACCTGACCTAATGTCTGCTATTCTAGCTATTGTAATAATAACGTTCTTAAATGTTATTTATGACAAGCAGATTAGAGCTAATCTTGAATGTCATAGTACAAATTGGACACAACTGGACCTAGGAAAGATAATTCTATTCCCTCATACAACCAAGGTGAATTTGATATACAACTAAACTTGTTATATAAAACACACCAACCACGCAAGCCGTGTCCTAATGCCACCGCTCGAGATGCGATGCAGTTTTTCTATTCCCGAGTCAGGAGTACTTATAATGCTTTAAGAGTGTACTGTGCCTGCTACAGTCATTTAAATGCTGGATAACCAGGCCAAACACATAAACGGCGTCCCTCCAAAGACGCAAATAGTGCACAGAAACTTTTCTTAGAATGCGCGGACCTGGAAACATACAGTCTCCACGCACAGAAAAAGGAACATCTCAACCGCAGCATAATATGCCTTGTGAATTTAGCTGGAGGATCAAATACCTTATAAACATACAAATCCAATAAATACTATGACCAACTCGTCACTAACCCTTTATGATATCAAATATTACAAAAAGAAAACACGAACCTTAATCTCTGGCCCGGGCAATGTGTGTTTTAGGTGTGTATTATAAGCCACAGGTACAGAGAATCTTGAACCGTGAATTCAAACAATTTTTTGAAATAAGGTAATGGTACATAGAATCTCAAATCAGTAGTTAACCTTACACGATTAATTAAGGCAATAATTTCAGATAATCATTGTGAGATATGCATAATATCTAACCTAATACTGATTTATTAATAACAGCGTAATATGGTAGAACAAATTAAGCATATATATAAGCATCAGTCTTTATGTAAGTAACAAAATATACTGAAATTAGGATTTGTGCATCTTCACACATAAAACATCGCCAAATAATATAGTTACTGGTTGAAGAATGGAAACTGCTATTCATTCACCTATCAACTACCTTTCTCATTAAGTTAATATATTAAGGGATTATGACAAGAATCGTCCGGAAAGATGGAAGTACGGAAAAATGGAGCCAAAATACCCTGAGGGTGTGGTCACTGCCAGAGTGTTTTACGTCCTCAGGGGGGTTTTAATCTCCCTCTTTATTTTAAATAATTCAGTGGAGACGGCAGCGGCATTTAACGTGATCAACCACCCACGATGTTGTGAGTCGAGAAATTAATCTCTGGAAAAGTTTCGACCTCTTACAGGGTTCGAACCTGTGACCGTTGGCACCGAGTGCCTAGTGCTTAACCGCTAGGCCACCGGAGCTCACTGGAAAAAAACATCATCTGTTCTCTTCTTATATAGGCGCCGTTGTGAAAACACTAGCACACCGTAATTCCAATACAATAGGTTGCTTTCTACGGTAGAGGACTATTTTATTCCTCTTCCGTTATAGTCTTTAAGTAATCAGCCAAATCTTTTGGGTTGGGAAAATCCACGCTATTTATCAATCAACCTTTGGAAAAATCGTGTTCGTAATCAGCGCCGCCAAATACCATAGGTACAATAGCATGTCCGAATAAGTTCATCAATTTCTTAGTATAGTAATCCTTACAGATATTATTTTCCAGCACCAGATAAAATTTATAGAACGTGTCACATTTTCTAGAACATGATCCGTATTCATTTTCGTCCTGTTCGTCATCACACCAATCATTGCCACATTATCCATATAGATCTACATCGATGTATTTACTAAGTTCCTGCAGAGTAGATGTCACTTCCGGATTAAAGCCTACAATTAGTAACGAGACAAGCGACGGAATTTGGTTCGATTGTGAAACGGAATCCGGATTATGTCATTCTCCTCACGAAATAGAGTTAAAACGTATTACTATATCTCCTATAACTGGCTATCATGTTGATGGCCTCACCGTACATACACCAGCCGTTAATGTTAGCATTTATTGGTGTGATAACTGTTACGAGTACATGGAGTTGATATGGATGATGTCTTATTAGAAAGTAAGGCAACTTCTGACAATAGAACAATATATCGACCTCGTCTAGTCTATCTTTATTAGCGGTCAATGCACAGTTGTTATATGAACATGTTTTGTTTTTAAATATCGATCCTGGTAACATCGACCAGTATGGATCCTCTAATCGCGGTATCCAGAAGAGAATGATTTCTTTAAGATTTCGTCTCGGACTTTAGAGTCTATGTACTTTTCTTTCTTTGTTTACATTGTTTAGGGAATTTCCCTATGTTTGGTTTTTTAAGCTTTAGTATATTTGGTTATTTCTGTATTCATAATTCTGGTGTTGTGGGGCAATTTATAAAAAATTAGAAATTGTCATTACGATTCATATTATAATAATGACACATATTCACCTACCAGCACTTTAACTGTATTCGTATTTGAATGGCTGGAGTCAATATATTGAAGCATAATATCAATAGAAATACTATTGAATATTAGGTTATAAGCACAATAAGTGACATTTATTATATCTGAAATATTGATTCTAAAAGATGATATCTGCTATTTAATATGGATTGATGTTGTTCAACGACATAGCTAGTTATTGATATGTAACATTTCATGGCCATTCCTCCGGTCGCTAGGGCCATGGTTCTCCATGAATTCAAAATGGCGCCCCATGTTAAAACGCGAAGTAACACGTCTTGTTATAAATAGTCTTTGCTATGACCAAGTCAGATCAACAAGAGCCGTGGAGCTTGGGAGTAGAACACCCAAGTCAGATCACGGCAGTAGTGAGAATGTTTAGATTAATTATTTAAGCATCTCTATTTATAGCTATTTTTCAATTGATGTGTGTGTTTGGGGGGGGGGGGGGTAACTAGTCAAACAAGTTCCACCGCTGAAAAATATATGTATAAATTAGCATAATTAGTATATTACGCATTTAGTTTTCTAGATCTAGTTATGATCCACTTCAGTTATATTTTTTGGTGATCACTTGACGACCACTCATGGTGATATTTACATAACAATATCCTGATTTGGGTTAAGTGTATATATGATAAACGGTTCTTAATAATATCGTGTTATAACCTGAATCCTTCTTCCTTCATACATCTATGTGTATAATCTTTAAAAAAAAACCATTATAACAGAGATCATATATTTGTATTATGACGCTTTGGGGATATATTTGTCTTTATAATGATGCAATCCTGCAATAGAAAATATCCAGACAAGTTGAAGCTTGATCCAATAATGTACTAATTATACGAATGACAAATTTTAATGAGACACCATTACACCCAGTTGATGTAAATATTGTTATATTAAAATGTCAGTCAAAACATTGATGCGCTTATTACGTTAACAACGTGGTTAACTGTTAATATTTTAAAGGGTAAACCAGATGTAACCTTTCTCGTAATCGTAGCACACATATGTGCTAGTGCCGTAGCTACCATTGAGGAAGGGGAGACACCTCCATATACCAGGATTTAAATACCGCACCAAACATATTTATCCCCCATGTGTAGAATGTACTGGCATGATATCTGGCAGGTGATATTAGACAAATTATTGTGAGTGAAGCAATAAACTCTAACTTCATCACATTATGGCAGATGAGACCACAGATATACATGAATTATTGAGCAGTTGTCTGTATGCATTTGCTATGATAAAAAGTCCGGATTAGGAAATCAATGAAATGTTTGGGACTTCTGAAACTTTAGTATTGACCTTAACCAATATAGTTAAATGGTTTAATGGGGCAGCAGCCATCAGCGGACATGTGACTGGGGTTTAACAGCGAATAACAAACAAATACCCAAAGGCCAAATATTTAACCCACTGTAGGAATCACAGTCTTCAACTTGTTATTATTAACAGCTGTACAGGTACTCTGAAAGATATTCTATATTATCTCATCCCGAGCATGCTAATTCATGTCACGGAATCGGTCCAGGCGTAGATCCTATAAGCTTCTATAATGCCATCTGGCTTCATTAAGAGGTAAATAAGTATGAATTTATTCATGATAATATATAAACACTCCATAATGACTTAATTGTTTTAAGATTAGTTTTTAGAATAATATAATAGTCAGTTTTTTTAGCCTTCAGTTTAGAAACCTTTGTAGACCATAAAGAAGCGATGGTAACTATCGCGCCTAATTGATAGAGCCTTGGCTTGGTTAACATCATCCCTGGCTCTCTACTGGAGATATTGTAAGTAAGAACAGGCATTATAACTAAAATCACGACCAGGTGGTGGTGGTCATTACATAATGGTACGTCAGCTCTTCTGATATTGTAGAAAATGTGCTTAATTTGTATGCCTAATGATAACTGTGCAACCAAACGATGTCTAAAGGTTGGGTTTCGTTTGTTACCCAGTATAATGAGGGATGAATATTTAGCTTATTTATGTATGCATTTGTCAGAACGTGCTCAAGAAACATTGACACCCGAGATACAAATTAATTTTAACTACGTTTATTTTCAAATATTATATACACCAACGAATTACTACTAGTATATAAATAGCCGACATTAACATAAAACAAAGATACGTGTATAATGACACCTGATTATCAGAATAAATATTAAAATATTACTCCGAGGTGTACATTTATTATTGTTTACTTTTAAAGTAATGCGCCCCCCCCCCCCTCCACAGGTGCAATCTACTTTTACTAATTGGAGTTATAACAGATGGAAGAAAACTAACATTTGTTTAACATGCTACTTCTTCTTCAGCGGCAGTTATTAGTTTTAAAGTAAATTATATTTTAAGGCGTTGCCCTACATCTTCCCAGATGAACATACGTTTCATCCGCTGTAGCGAATACTTGTTTACATCTCCAACAAATATGGGCTGTACAGTGACAACGCATATGCATGCATCCACCATTTTTTTCTAGGTAACGTCCACATCTAGGACAAGGTGCTCTGGTCTCGGGACTTTGTTTCATCCAAGCCTTAACATCAAAATCCGGATCGCCTTTTAATCCTTGATGCATAGCACAGGATAAACCGTCGTGATATTTTTCCTTGCAGTTGGTACAGATTGTAATTTGACAGTCCGGATTAGGACATTGAAAAAGGTGCTTCGTTCTAGTCGTCTTGTATACGATTGGACAATCCGGAGTGATACAATACGAGTACCTTGTACTGTTTTCCGAAACAAATCTTTCAGTGGCAGCAGCGCTTAACTCCCTCAGAGCTTCCCGGGTCTGTCCCAGCAGGTTAAAGAAGTCTCGGAGAACCAGATATTCTGTACAGCTCTCTCGTGCACATTCAATGGGCAGCTGTTTATCCTTGACGGCGTGATGAACCAGACCGTCGATACAGTCCCGGCAGTAAACGTGTGCGCAGTATTCTGTTCTGTACGTGTTCTCGTCGGGGGTACATAAACATACTGGACAAGTTTCGTTTTCCGTATTAGTGATGTCCCGTTTCATCTGAGACAACTCAGTTATCACATTTTGCAAAATATTATTGCATTTATCCAAGGCGTCTGTACTTCCACATATCTCCAGCATGTGGTCACGAACTCTGACATCAACACTGGCTAGGTCACATTCCAACCTCAGCTTTTCCAAGTCCACGTTAAAACGTCTAAATAGTTCCCTCAGTACACCAACCGGTATTCCGTCACCAGCTAGCTGAATGCGTCGTACTTGATACTTGTCACTCTGTTTTAGGAAGTCTTCCACAGCTTTTGAAGCAGCATTTCTTCTACGTGCATCCCCATAAAAAGATAACACGGACCGCCAGCGATCAAACTGGATATAAATTCTTTCCTTTTTCATAATCTTACCAAGAATTTGTCTGCCTTTGCCCGATATCAAGAGACGGTATTGATCCCGGTCACAAACCTCTTTCTTCTCTGGATCAAGTACCTCACTGATCCGACCTCTATATTCTTGCAGCTGCTCTAATCTAGAGACCGTAACTCGAAATTTGAAACAACCGTTATTCAATATCTGTGATTGTACAGGTGTAGCTGGACTATCTAAATCATGTAACACTTTCCGTAAATCAGAATTTACAATGTCATAGATATCTTTGTTAACAAAATCGCTTATTTGAAACTCGAGTTGCATCTGTATTCTGGCTTGGTAATCATCAATCGGTAGAATGATGTTTTCTTGTACCAACTGATTTGCTATCTCCATACTCGTGCAAGTAATGTTTCCATTTACCGTATAGTCTTTATCCCTTGGAGGGAAGAGGTTAATGTCATATCTGTTTTCCATTCCGAGGTCATCAAAATACCGTCTCAGACGCCTCTTGTACATCTCCAGTTGACGACTAGATGTTACTAACGGCTTCGTTCGAGGTAATCTAAACTCTTCAACCTGGACACCTTCATCCATGAAAGCTTTCTTTATATCATCAACGTTGGCATCTTTTGGAATTCCGCGGAGATAAAGCTCAGAGTTGTTTTTCTTGTTTATCTGAACATCAACAACATCTCCCTTGACAACTACACTCTCCACATCAGCTGCAACTGCCTCAAAGGGATTTCTAAAAATAGCGAAACCAAATCCAAGTAATGGTCTTCGACACCAGGATATTCTCAATTTATATGATTCTGCATACTTATTTGGGACTAATAAAGACAGAAAGAATCCAAGCATATCTTTGTGCAGATTTTTGCTAGCAGCTGTAGCTGAACTGTAATCCATGTATGTTACTCTACCCCAAAACGTAGACCTTGCTTTGTTTCTAACAGGAAACTTGAAGAGGTTCTCGATTTTACCAAACGTGGCGAGTTGTTCACGAATTTCATTTTCCATCATCCCTTCTTTTACGTTAGAAATCGATAAAGTACGCGATTCTTTGGGCATTAATATGGTCTTCAAATTACCACCAGCTTTTATCAGATATCGGACACCTCCGTTTTCTATTATTTCATTTTCTTGGCATGCCATTTGCAGGTCATTTTTAATGAGACCTGCATCCTTTTGAATAAATGATGATACTATTTCATGTTGATCTGGCTTAGCATACAGTACGATGGCGTCTTGATCAAAGTCAAGTGCAATTCTGACGCCACTGAACTCATCTTGCAGCTGATTTTCCATTCGCCAAATTGATCCATATTTTTTTCTTGGCAGTTCATGGGCTACGTAGGGACCTATTCCTGGAATTACACATCTCCTAACCACGTTTGCTTTCATTTTCTCTAGAATGCCGCCCAAACCTCTCTTCTCAACTTCTTCCATGGCTTCTTTTTCAGTCAATGTAGTGATATTTATCAGAAACTGTTGTGATGTATGGAGGATATTCTCAAATACGATCCACTGGGATTCACTTCGAAGGCAGCTCACAACAGATGATGGGTGAATTGGAAACACTTCGTCACTTTTGCTAAATGGAGAATAGCCAATTCGTCGGTGCCCCATATAGAAGCATATATTTGGACTGAAGCACGAAGTTATGATCGAAGGGAGATATTCTTCCACCTTGCTGCTATCAGCATATTCATATTTCACCTTCAGGTGGAGTTCTTTGTCTAGAAGTTTCAGAAGCTCTCTCATGTCGTCTCTCGCCGTCCTCAGCCATCTACCATTCAAACTGTTATCCACGCACCAAGAACGTTTCTCCTTTTCTGGGATGCTACTCCATTCTTTGAAGATTTCTAGAGCTGTAAAGACGTCTCCACGCTTCTCTGCCAATTTGATTTTCGCTTTTTCTGATTTGCTATGCTCATTTTCTGTCTTTCCACGGAAGAATATGTTATAACCGACGCCAGCCAAAGCGGCTATGATTATTACTTCTGTTCCTATCCCTTTCACAATGCCATCTATCACTAATTTTCCAATTCTCGGTTCAAGAGATAACTGGGCTAGTTTTCTTCCTAAACCTGTCAAGCCATCGGAGCTTACGGCACCCAGTTCCTCCAAGTTTTTCCAAAACACCATAAAATCGGCTCTAGGTGGAGCCTGAACAAAGTCAAACTTCAGTGGATTCTGAATACCAAGAAGCATAAGTTTGAGAAGAGATTGTCCAAGATGTGTACGCAATATTTCTGGCGTTGAAGACGATTTCATTTCGTTATAAGTACTTTCATTGTACAGACGATAGCACTGACCAGGTTCCACCCTACCGGCTCTGCCCTTTCTCTGGTCTGCAGAACTTTTACTTATATAACAAACTTTCAGTGAGCTCATGTTCTTTTTACAATCAAATTGTTTCTCTTTAGATAATCCAATGTCAACTACGTACTTAATACCGGGTATTGTTATCGATGTCTCTGCACAGTTTGTAGCGAAGACGACTCTTCTTTGTCTATTGCCAGTAGTTTTAAAGACTTTCTGCTGATCATTTGGTGCTTGTTGGCCATGTAGCTGTAAGCAGGACAATTCGGCCGATGAAATGCACTTCTCTGTTAGTTCGCTTGCTTTCTCGGTTTCTTTAGAAGACGTGAGAAATACAAGGATATCGCCAAGAGGTTGATGCTGGTGTATCCACGACACTTTGTCCACTGCCATTTGTATATAATTTGAGGGAAGTTCTGAACTTTGCTGATCGTTGTCCTCATAAAAAATATCGACTGGAAATGTTCGGCCAGACACTTTCAAAACAGGACAGTCATGAAAATAATGGATGAAAACGTCCGGATCGATTGTAGCTGAAGTGATCACTACACGAAGGTCTCTCCTCTTTTCCAAAGCCTTCTTAATCATTCCCAACAACAAATCCGTGTAAATGCTTCTTTCGTGAGCTTCATCAATTATCAAGCACGAGTAGCGTGAGAAATCTGGATCGGCGACGCACTCATTAAGCAAAACATGATCGGTGACGTACATGATTTGTGTTTCTTTTGTTCTTTTTTCCACCGAACCAACTTTGTAGCCAACTCGACCTCCGACCGTCGTGCCCATTTCCTCGGCCACTCTCTGGGCTAAGGTCACAGCTGCTACTTTCCTCGGCTGTGTGCAGATAATCTGACCGTGGTTAGAAAGATCAGCGTCTACTATGTATTGTGTCATCTGTGTGCTTTTCCCTGACCCAGTTTCGCCGAGAATCACACTGACTTGACTATTTTCTATACATTTAAGTATCTCAGAACGTCTAGCATACATTGGTAAGGCTGATGAAAACTTCGGTATTTCCGATATAAATCTCTGTCTTAACCTGTCCATCTTATTTCTAAACTGACAGTCACTTGTTTCCACATCTAGTGCGTCATATTCCTTGATTAGTGAATTCAAAAATCTAACAAATTCTGTCTTCTGCGACTCCAGCTCTGCCAGTCTGTTCTCCAGTATTTCTAAGCGACTCAATGAAGAAAGGTTATTGCGTTTGGTTGCCACAATATCCCCAATCTGTTTTTCGAGCTCTTTCATTTTTCCAGCATGTTTTTCAAGCAATTTACGCGCTGTTGTTTGCACACAAACAGTCTCTGTCACCTTTTCCTGTCTTCGTGTTTCAACCATATTTGGCTTACTCGACATCACCTTAAAGACAATGCCTAACTCCTTGATTTGTTTCAATTTCTTTAATGCCTCTCTTGTTTTGTTGTTGCTGGGAAACTCCATAATACAAGTAACATTTTGACCATTGTATTGATAAGAGGTCAAATTAAACGTCACCCCTGTTTGGGTCTCAATAATTGATTTTAGTATTGTCTCATCACATTTCCCGTCATACTGAACCATTATTCTGTTGGCGGAAGGCAGGGAATTTGCAGATTTGCTTTTATATATTTCATCTCGTATGATATCCTCGAGACTAATGTTGCGTTTGGACTTAACGCATTTCTTTGTTTTCCGAAATCCTGGATTATTTTGCCTTTTGCAAACATGTCTTGAAACTCTGGTGTCCGATAGCGATTTCGATGATTCTTTCATCTTCACGATCTCTTCCATTATAATTTTATTCAAATCCAGACGCTTTATCTCTTCTAATCTTTTCTTTCCTTCGTTATCCACTGATGTGGTTGTCAGTTTCTTTTGGGTACTCTTAGAATCCAATATATTGGGCTTCCTTTTGGGGCTACCGTTTAACTTAATCTCAGAATCCATTTTACTTTTCGTTTCAAGACTGTCCAGTTTAACTTTTGTTGTTTCTGTCGCTAAATCATTTCCGGGATTCATTGACATCTGATAACTTTTTACTTCTGAACTTGACTTAGGCGACTTGCTATTTTGATATTCCTTGTTTCTTGGAGTATCCTGCCAGATATCGTTATCGTCTCTGACAGATCCCTTTTTCATTTGTTTAGTTTTCTTCTTTTTGACAGCTAACTTGGACGATTTTATTTCCATTTGGTCTGTTGTCTGTACTTTAGCTACCATTTTTGTAATCTCTGATTTTTTATCCGGGTGAGAGCTTTTTTCTTTCTGATAATCAGAGAGCATATTAATATTCTTAGTTTCCTCTTCGAACTGTGTCTCTAGAACTGTTAGATGTGGTACTGTATTTCCATTGTCTGTCTTTATCACATTATCTTGTTCTGGTATTTCTTGGAAGCTACTTGTGGTATTAGATATAGTTTCTTCAGGCGATTTCCGGGAAGAGGCTGCCAACTGGTCATATCGTATCAACGAAGCTTCGGTATCATAGCTGACGGGTATCTTGGTCTTGTTTTCTCCTACCATCTGCGATCTAGAAATATCAATCCTAGCTTGATTGTTTGATGTTGTTACCTCATTTCTGACTATCATATGGTATGGTAACATCTCTTCTCCTTCTGATGGAATACTTTGCAGTTGAACACATTCTTGTGTTGTTTCTTTGTATTTTATCACCTCATTTGGCTTCTGTGCCTCTAGAACTGTTAGATGTGATACTGTATTTCCATTGTCTGTCTTTATCACATTATCTCGTTCTGGTATTTCTTGGAAGCTACTTGTGGTACTAGATATAGTTTCTTCAGGCGATTTCCAGGAAGAGGCTGCCAACTGGTCATATCGTATCAACGAAGCTTCGGTATCATAGCTGACGGGTATCTTGGTCTTGTTTTCTCCTACCATCTGCGATCTAGAAATATCAATCCTAGCTTGATTGTTTGATGTTGTTACCTCATTTCTGACTATCATATGGTATGGTAACATCTCTTCTCCTTCTGATGGAATACTTTGCAGTTGAACACATTCTTGTGTTGTTTCTTTGTATTTTATCACCTCATTTGGCTTCTGTGCCTCTAGAACTGTTAGATGTGATACTGTATTTCCATTGTCTGTCTTTATCACATTATCTCGTTCTGGTATTTCTTGGAAGCTACTTGTGGTACTAGATATAGTTTCTTCAGGCGATTTCCAGGAAGAGGCTGCCAACTGGTCATATCGTATCAACGAAGCTTCGGTATCATAGCTGACGGGTATCTTGGTCTTGTTTTCTCCTACCATCTGCGATCTAGAAATATCAATCCTAGCTTGATTGTTTGATGTTGTTACCTCATTTCTGACTATCATATGGTATGGTAACATCTCTTCTCCTTCTGATGGAATACTTTGCAGTTGAACACATTCTTGTGTTGTTTCTTTGTATTTTATCACCTCATTTGGCTTCTGTGTCTCTAGAACTGTTAGATGTGATACTGTATTCCCATTATTTTGTTCTTGTATATCTTGCAGTCGATCACCAATGCCACCATTATTCTCACCCATGTTGATTTCACCTTATCTGCAAAGATATTACTATGTTTGTTAGACATTTGTTTTTCCATGGCATACCCCTGTCGAGAAATACATGTTAGACATATTCAGAAATTCATGCGATGTCGTTCAAATCGATACTTTATTTATTCTCCTCGTATTATCATCTGGTGGAGATGAACAAGTGCGAGTCAGAATAATGCTAACCTCTAAAAAATCTGATATTCAAGTGGCAGATGAGAACATTTATGAGTATCATAATTAATCTATTACTCATACTGCCCTTGAATACACTTGAGACAGCTAAAGTTAACAGTACAGTATCATATCACGAATATCTATAAATAAGATAGTTACTCGCCACATTTAAGTTTTATGTATTTCTCTCAGGAACAAAAAATATTAATACATAAAATACGATGATATTTTAATGATATATACATCACTGATTGATACAATATCAATCTCTGTATTACGTTTATGGTTATTATCCTATATATGAATGTCTTTTAATGTAAATTGTGTGTACACTGTAATAAATATATCGTGTTTAGGTTAATCCATTGTGTACATCAGGTTTGATATGTTGTAGTATTTACGTCATTGACTGTATCTAACCACAGGTGGAAGACGTGATAATGAATAACCTTTATTTTTTAAATTTACATAATTGGGATGGAACAAAATCGATTATGTTTACTTGACAATATAATGATTATGATTATACTTTCATGGATGACAATTGTAATTGATAAAGATTTTGATTACGTTGTAGAGCAATCATCATTACAGGGATAATTATAATGTAATGTATACCATCAAAACATGAATGTCATGTGTGATCGTTATTCACTCAAATGTCGTGTAATGACATCACTACTAAAGAAAAATAGTGGATATTTCTAGAAGCATACGTTTAATAATGAAATCGAGAATTGTTTTTAATATGCATAAACTGTTTGAACGCACAGTCTTCTAAACAGGAAGAGCAATCGAGGTTGCAAATGTTTGCTCAAACACTAAACATTAAGTCAACTGCTGCAGATGATGAGGGGATATCCAGATTAGGTTTTTCAGGGTAGTATGTTCTTGAAATAACAATGTACAATTGATTGTTATATCAGTGTACCAAACTAAAAAGATAACTTGACTTCAATATTTCAGAGATCAATGTTTATCATGGAGCAGGGATGTAAGTAATACATTTTCCATAAATGTACAAGTATTTACAGTAAGAGTACACTGAGATTATAGATGAATTATCAGTGTCAGTTCAACATTAACTTGGTATTATCACCTTGAGTTTAGTCATAATATTAATTATAATAATAATTAATATCGCACTCTGCTAAACTTGGAATCCTTTAAGAAAATGAAAAAAGAATTAAAACATATTCCACATTAGTGCTCAGTACTTTGAATGTGTTCCTTTCTGCGATTGCCTGTTTTCAGACATGTAGCACAGGTCTGCACTCACTATTGGCGGTTTGTGAGAGCTAGGGATGTTATCTAACAGTGCATTGCCATAGTCCAGTTAAGACATTATAAGAGTTTGGACTAAAGTCTTAGAAGTCTCACGATTTATGTACTTACAAGTGTTTCTTATTTGATAATAACAGGACTTACATATATAATTATGCTTCTTCATTCCAAACTATTACCAGTATCCAATACAAACACTAGATTTCTCACAGACATGGAATAATTTATATAACTGGATTCTACCTTAATGCAAAGATTCTCCGTTTTGAATGATAAAACAAAAAATTCTGTTTTATCTTTATTTGATTTCAACACGTTGCTGATTCAAATATTTACATGTGAAATATGAGCTTCGATTAAGGACGAAATATCATCCCATTTATCAAATGTTAAGGTCCTGTATACCTCAGTATAACGTCGGCATAACAGTAATATTTAATGTTATGCCATTTAATAGCTTCACCAACTAGTTTAGTATAAATGCAGTTATTGGTTGGTCCTAAAACAGATACATGTACCTGTGGTTCATAAAAATAAAGATGTACATCATGTGATGTTCTATCTTAGACTGGAACACATTACGTTTTGTCACTGATGTAAGACTTTACCAGGTTAATGCCTTTTCCTTGATGCCAAAAGAAAATTCTAAATGCTCCAGTTGCATCAGGTGATCGATTACATAAAAGGCTGGCGATAAAACAAACATAATTACTACAACCGTGCATTCTTCATCAAGACGTCTTTCAGTGCACTTTCAAGAAATCAATTTCTTTTGAATGACGTCAACGATAGAAGGATGATAAGTGTCATCGTCAATTATTAGTTCAATATGTTTATTGTGACGTCATTCCATTTCTGGAATCACTTATTTTATTTTCATGAGACTGTCAGGTAAATTACCAAATAATAGTAATATGCTCCATTTTTTCAAATACAAAGGATGCTTCTCATAGCAAACTTTATATGATTAGGAACCCACAGCAAGGCTACACATATGTATGTGTAGTGTTTTGGCGCAATAAGTAGAACTATCTGCCTAGCTGACTCGTATTAATGTCCATCGTTGGTTCAACCAATCTACTTTGGGCTGTGCCATGCCTTCTGTCAAACATCAAAGGTTCCAATTTTGTAATGTCTTGTAATAATCATAACGTTCTGATCACAGCTGCAGTGCATGTTTTAGTAACCATTGTCCTCATATTTCAGTTGTGGTCATGACATAAGCAAAGCTATTATTATTAATCAAATATATTTACAATAATAACACTGTCACTGTGTCAGAATTACACTTGGAAAAAGGCAGTGCTAGAGAAAGTTTTCAAGAAAGAATGCCATCCAGTTGTTTCTAGCGATCTGGATCTAGTTCCCTCCATGTCACAACAATTCTCGCATCTAATTAAGGTAAAGATAGACTGGGTACGCTTTAACATCGTATATGGAAGCCATATAGGTCCTGGTCCCCTTTATTAGTGGTCCGTGGAGAGCACCATGCGGTTGTCTTCTCCAGGTAGATCTGTGTATTTTTGTGTGGTAAGAGATGCATCTTTTGGTATATCTTTTTGCTGGGTCATTTTCCCACATAGTTCCTCCATTCGAGAACATAACAACAACCATGCAGCCTCCTTTATCTTCTCCGTGGTATGATTCTTCAGCAAAGATAGATGAAAACATCACCGAGCTGCAGAAGTAGCTCACAGCTGAGACCATAGCACTTATATAGATAACCACTGAGTTAAAAGAGAAGGTTACACTCCAACAAGACATGTCGGATTATATTGGTGCTATGTGCAAAATGGATCACGTGAGTAAGCTGGAGTCGTACAGAATGAGGGAGAACATCATTATCTCAGAATTATAGCTGAAGCGGATGAAGAGACAGGGGACAAAATCCGAACCTCACCACTACACTGGAGTCTACGGGTACGTAAACACTCCTAGAAAGCAATCGTTATGAGTCATAACCTTGAATTGTTACTGTAACAAACCTATTTTTTAAATTAACCAATAACTGTAAAATATTGTAAATTACTTTCAAAAACGTCAAAATGTAAACAAAAACGTAATTCAGTATAAACCAATTGGACTAGTCCTAGTAAATGTCATTAAACACATTCATGCCAATACATCTTTAATGAACAGTTTCAAACACATTTCATTGCACTCTTTAGCGAGAATGGTCCCAAAATTGGATGCTGATGAAGTTGAGCATGACAGTAGCTTAACAGCTAATTTTAGAAAGTCAGTTGGCACTCCATAAGATCTGAGGGCCTTCCACTAATCAATCGATGAGAGCTTGGTAGCAACATTGGTGAAAAAAAGTAGATAGAAAAGTTGATGCTTAATTGTACCTGATAGCTTATCAGCAAGGCAATGAAACTTGCATGGATCTTTCATTGTTATTCATTCGTTGGCAGTATCTAATTGCTTGGCAGCAAGATTTACACCTTTTTATAAGGAATGGAGCATGTACACAACTATATATAATAAACATTAATTGATGGTGTTAATAACATCTGAGTAAAAAACCTGCCAACACTGATTACGACTCCCATTGGAGGGACAGGTATGTTGCTAACTGATGCCTCTTTGCTAGCAGACCCCAAACGGATGATGGGTACGACAATCATTGGGGCATTACTCACTAATGGCAGAGGTCACTGGACAACCAGTGGCAAAATAGGAAAAATTGTATTATGCAGCTGATTCTCAGCAAAACGTATTTTCTTTATTGAACTGTCATACAGACTCATATATTCTGAATAGTACATCCACTGAATGATGATGTTGATCAAGTTAATGTTTTACCCGATAAATAGAATTATTATCTTTTGTCAACACACATTACATAATTAATATTTGTATGTGAAATATTAACACTGCAGATTAATCAAACAATAGGGGTCGCTTCTTGACATGCCATAGTGTGCTGCCACCTGGTGAATAAGTTCAAAAATACATTTAACATTTTGTAATTCTTTTAATTTTATTTACCTAAAATTGTTTCTTCAAATCTCAGCCCACATATTTGAAGGAGCACATGTACTCACTATATGTTACTTAGTGTAAAGATGCAGACTTGGCCAGTCTTTATGATGTGGGTTGTGAAAAATGGGAAGTGTGTGTAAGTAAGTAAGTAATTTTATGTACCTGACAAAGGTTATTGCTAGATTGCGAAGAACTGTATTTGATAGTAGAAAGCAGAGCTAGGAGCCTACAACATTACCCAACATGCTTTTGCATACCAGTAGTCACTAAGGAAAAAAAAGCTATTTGATTGGCTATTTGCTGGGATGTGGCTCATTTGTGACTGATGGCAGTATTTTTGATTCTGAATAGTGAATTGAGATTGGACGAAATCAGGGTCAATGAAAATTGTGACTTTAGATATACATGTACTTGTTATTGCATGACATTACAGAACAAAATGCATTAAAAGAGTAATCACGAAAGATGCCTTGCACTAAAGTGGATCCGAGGTGTTGATACAGAGGACAAATTGCAGATAGAAATCAGATGATATTCATCCTCTATTACAAGAATGCCACTATTTACACAAAACGTGCATGTTCTTTCACTTATTGGCAATGTACCTCTAAATTTATATAATTTATGATTTGTACAAATGTAATATATAGTTCCTAAATAAATGTATTGAATATAAATATAACATGCCTCCATCATTCCACAAAGACACCATAATTATAGATGTGCCATAAGATGAAACAGCGTTCTGACATTGCCATCAAGGGTTTGGGTCCAGGTACTATATATATGCGGCCAATCACACTATTAGCTATACCATGAACACGCCACTATATTAGTAATAAGTCATGATGATGATGGTTGATGTTTTACGTCCACTTTTGTGC
>JAODUP010002037.1:0-17468 GCA_025642065.1 Paralvinella palmiformis
GAGAATATATCTCGTTCACACATGATATTTAACACTAAGCAAATAACCGATGATGCAAATTTTGATTATTCAGATCACATGCCCAAAACTATGTCACTTGTTTCGACTTTTCCGCTCACTTTGTGAGACAATGACATTTCTGTAATGCAATAAACCTACTCTGTACAATTAGGAGGCTTTAATTAACAAAATATGAATAGTTACAGAGAGAATTAGAACATTTGTATCTGCTGATTGATTTTATTAAACTCGAAACTGATTCCAATTGGGATGCATGGATTATAGCGTAACCTGCTTAGAATTTCAGAAGAAGAAATGAAACATTCAACAGACGTAAGTGAAATTGGTGTTAAAACCCAGACCTGAAGACAAGTAAAGTAAGCTTCAACAATTTCGACGTGCTAATGTTCTGATGGTGTTAATAATGTTTGCCATTAATAAATTTGCAATCATGCATATTTCTTTGTTAAAGAGAAAGTAAAAACTATATAGGAAATAACCCGTGAGAGAAAGAGAAATGTTCCATTCTGCGACTGATAAATTCGACTTGGCATGAACACACCATGGGATGCCACTTTTAGACAATGCGCCTTTCAATCCTTCCTAAAAATGAAATATTTTCTTTTCTTATAAGCTGAATTGAAAATTAATTTTATAATAAAGTTGCCACTTTCTATGTCTTTCTTTTTTCTTACCCAGCACCTCTCAATTAGGAAACCAGGATTTTCATTAATGGTGAAGAGATAAGAAAAACAAGTTAACGACCACGACGAGACTCGAACTCGCAATCTTCTGATTCGAAGTCAGACGCCTTATCCATTAGGCCACGCGGCCATACATACAATATTAGCACTGACTCCGTACATGCAAATCTAAAGAAACTTGTTGATTACAATAATGTCAGATTTATCTGGCTCTTTACTACACCGGATTGAGAATATATCTCGTTCACACATGATATTTAACACTAAGCAAATAACCGATGATGCAAATTTTGATTATTCAGATCACATGCCCAAAACTATGTCACTTGTTTCGACTTTTCCGCTCACTTTGTGAGACAATGACATTTCTGTAATGCAATAAACCTACTCTGTACAATTAGGAGGCTTTAATTAACAAAATATGAATAGTTACAGAGAGAATTAGAACATTTGTATCTGCTGATTGATTTTATTAAACTCGAAACTGATTCCAATTGGGATGCATGGATTATAGCGAGTAACCTGCTTAGAATTTCAGAAGAAGAAATGAAACATTCAACAGACGTAAGTGAAATTGGTGTTAAAACCCAGACCTGAAGACAAGTAAAGTAAGCTTCAACAATTTCGACGTGCTAATGTTCTGATGGTGTTAATAATGTTTGCCATTAATAAATTTGCAATCATGCATATTTCTTTGTTAAAGAGAAAGTAAAAATATATAGGAAATAACCCGTGAGAGAAAGAGAAATGTTCCATTCTGCGACTGATAAATTCGACTTGGCATGAACAAACCATGGGATGCCACTTTTAGACAATGCGCCTTTCAAACCTTCCTAAAAATGAAATATTTTCTTTTCTTATAAGCTGAATTGAAAGTTAATTTTATAATAAAGTTGCCACTTTCTAAGTCTTTCTTTTTTCTTACCCAGCACTTCTCAATTAGGAAACCAGGATTTTCATTAATGGTGAAGAGATAAAAAAAAGGGTTTAAAGACCACGACGAGACTCGAACTCGCAATCTTCTGATTCGAAGTCAGACGCCTTATCCATTAGGCCACGCGGCCATACATACAATATTAGCACTGACTCCGTACTGCAAATCTAAAGAAACTTGTTGATTACAATAATGTCAGATTTATCTGGCTCTTTACTACACCGGATTGAGAATATATCTCGTTCACACATGATATTTAACACTAAGCAAATAACCGATGATGCAAATTTTGATTATTCAGATCACATGCCCAAAACTATGTCACTTGTTTCGACTTTTCCGCTCACTTTGTGAGACAATGACATTTCTGTAATGCAATAAACCTACTCTGTACAATTAGGAGGCTTTAATTAACAAAATATGAATAGTTACAGAGAGAATTAGAACATTTGTATCTGCTGATTGATTTTATTAAACTCGAAACTGATTCCAATTGGGATGCATGGATTAAGCGAGTAACCTCTTAGAATTTCAGAAGAAGAAATGAAACATTCAACAGACGTAAGTGAAATTGGTGTTAAAACCCAGACCTGAAGACAAGTAAAGTAAGCTTCAACAATTTCGACGTGCTAATGTTCTGATGGTGTTAATAATGTTTGCCATTAATAAATTTGCAATCATGCATATTTCTTTGTTAAAGAGAAAGTAAAAACTATATAGGAAATAACCCGTGAGAGAAAGAGAAATGTTCCATTCTGCGACTGATAAATTCGACTTGGCATGAACACACCATGGGATGCCACTTTTAAACAATGCGCCTTTCAATCCTTCCTAAAAATGAAATATTTTCTTTTCTTATAAGCTGAATTGAAAATTAATTTTATAATAAAGTTGCCACTTTCTAAGTCTTTCTTTTTTCTTACCCAGCACCTCTCAATTAGGAAACCAGGATTTTCATTAATGGTGAAGAGATAAAAAAAAGTTAACGACCACGACGAGACTCGAACTCGCAATCTTCTGATTCGAAGTCAGACGCCTTATCCATTAGGCCACGCGGCCATACATACAATATTAGCACTGACTCCGTACATGCAAATCTAAAGAAACTTGTTGATTACAATAATGTCAGATTTATCTGGCTCTTTACTACACCGGATTGAGAATATATCTCGTTCACACATGATATTTAACACTAAGCAAATAACCGATGATGCAAATTTTGATTATTCAGATCACATGCCCAAAACTATGTCACTTGTTTCGACTTTTCCGCTCACTTTGTGAGACAATGACATTTCTGTAATGCAATAAACCTACTCTGTACAATTAGGAGGCTTTAATTAACAAAATATGAATAGTTACAGAGAGAATTAGAACATTTGTATCTGCTGATTGATTTTATTAAACTCGAAACTGATTCCAATTGGGATGCATGGATTAGAGAGAGTAACCTACTTAGAATTTCAGAAGAAGAAATGAAACATTCAACAGACGTAAGTGAAATTGGTGTTAAAACCCAGACCTGAAGACAAGTAAAGTAAGCTTCAACAATTTCGACGTGCTAATGTTCTGATGGTGTTAATAATGTTTGCCATTAATAAATTTGCAATCATGCATATTTCTTTGTTAAAGAGAAAGTAAAAACTATATAGGAAATAACCGTGAGAGAAAGAGAAATGTTCCATTCTGCGACTGATAAATTCGACTTGGCATGAACACACCATGGGATGCCACTTTTAGACAATGCGCCTTTCAATCCTTCCTAAAAATGAAATATTTTCTTTTCTTATAAGCTGAATTGAAAATTAATTTTATAATAAAGTTGCCACTTTCTAAGTCTTTCTTTTTTCTTACCCAGCACTTCTCAATTAGGAAACCAGGATTTTCATTAATGGTGAAGAGATAAAAAAAAGTTAACGACCACGACGAGACTCGAACTCGCAATCTTCTGATTCGAAGTCAGACGCCTTATCCATTAGGCCACGCGGCCATACATACAATATTAGCACTGACTCCGTACATGCAAATCTAAAGAAACTTGTTGATTACAATAATGTCAGATTTATCTGGCTCTTTACTACACCGGATTGAGAATATATCTCGTTCACACATGATATTTAACACTAAGCAAATAACCGATGATGCAAATTTTGATTATTCAGATCACATGCCCAAAACTATGTCACTTGTTTCGACTTTTCCGCTCACTTTGTGAGACAATGACATTTTTGTAATGCAATAAACCTACTCTGTACAATTAGGAGGCTTTAATTAACAAAATATGAATAGTTACAGAGAGAATTAGAACATTTGTATCTGCTGATTGATTTTATTAAACTCGAAACTGATTCCAATTGGGATGCATGGATTAGAGAGAGTAACCTACTTATAATTTCAGAAGAAGAAATGAAACATTCAACAGACGTAAGTGAAATTGGTGTTAAAATCCAGATCTGAAGACAAGTAAAGTAAGCTTCAACAATTTCGACGTGCTAATGTTCTGATGGTGATAATAATTTTTGCCCTTAATAAATTTGCAATCATGCATATTTCTTTGTTAAAGAGAAAGTAAAAACTATATAGGAAATAACCCGTGAGAGAAAGAGAAATGTTCCATTCTGCGACTGATAAATTCGACTTGGCATGAACACACCATGGGATGCCACTTTTAGACAATGCGCCTTTCAATCCTTCCTAAAAATGAAATATTTTCTTTTCTTATAAGCTGAATTGAAAATTAATTTTATAATAAAGTTGCCACTTTCTAAGTCTTTCTTTTTTCTTACCCAGCACTTCTCAATTAGGAAACCAGGATTTTCATTAATGGTGAAGAGATAAAAAAAAGTTAACGACCACGACGAGACTCGAACTCGCAATCTTCTGATTCGAAGTCAGACGCCTTATCCATTAGGCCACGCGGCCATACATACAATATTAGCACTGACTCCGTACATGCAAATCTAAAGAAACTTGTTGATTACAATAATGTCAGATTTATCTGGCTCTTTACTACACCGGATTGAGAATATATCTCGTTCACACATGATATTTAACACTAAGCAAATAACCGATGATGCAAATTTTGATTATTCAGATCACATGCCCAAAACTATGTCACTTGTTTCGACTTTTCCGCTCACTTTGTGAGACAATGACATTTCTGTAATGCAATAAACCTACTCTGTACAATTAGGAGGCTTTAATTAACAAAATATGAATAGTTACAGAGAGAATTAGAACATTTGTATCTGCTGATTGATTTTATTAAACTCGAAACTGATTCCAATTGGGATGCATGGATTATAGACGAGTAACCTGCTTAGAATTTCAGAAGAAGAAATGAAACATTCAACAGACGTAAGTGAAATTGGTGTTAAAACCCAGACCTGAAGACAAGTAAAGTAAGCTTCAACAATTTCGACGTGCTAATGTTCTGATGGTGTTAATAATGTTTGCCATTAATAAATTTGCAATCATGCATATTTCTTTGTTAAAGAGAAAGTAAAAACTATATAGGAAATAACCCGTGAGAGAAAGAGAAATGTTCCATTCTGCGACTGATAAATTCGACTTGGCATGAACACACCATGGGATGCCACTTTTAGACAATGCGCCTTTCAATCCTTCCTAAAAATGAAATATTTTCTTTTCTTATAAGCTGAATTGAAAATTAATTTTATAATAAAGTTGCCACTTTCTAAGTCTTTCTTTTTTCTTACCCAGCACTTCTCAATTAGGAAACCAGGATTTTCATTAATGGTGAAGAGATAAAAAAAAGTTAACGACCACGACGAGACTCGAACTCGCAATCTTCTGATTCGAAGTCAGACGCCTTATCCATTAGGCCACGCGGCCATACATACAATATTAGCACTGACTCTGTACATGCAAATCTAAAGAAACTTGTTGATTACAATAATGTCAGATTTATCTGGCTCTTTACTACACCGGATTGAGAATATATCTCGTTCACACATGATATTTAACACTAAGCAAATAACCGATGATGCAAATTTTGATTATTCAGATCACATGCCCAAAACTATGTCACTTGTTTCGACTTTTCCGCTCACTTTGTGAGACAATGACATTTCTGTAATGCAATAAACCTACTCTGTACAATTAGGAGGCTTTAATTAACAAAATATGAATAGTTACAGAGATAATTAGAACATTTGTATCTGCTGATTGATTTTATTAACCTCGAAACTGATTCCAATTGGGATGCATGGATTAGAGAGAGTAACCTACTTAGAATTTCAGAAGAAAAAATGAAACATTCAACAGACGTAAGTGAAATTGGTGTTAAAATCCAGATCTGAAGACAAGTAAAGTAAGCTTCAACAATTTCGACGTGCTAATGTTCTGATGGTGATAATAATTTTTGCCATTAATAAATTTGCAATCATGCATATTTCTTTGTTAAAGAGAAAGTAAAAACTATATAGGAAATAACCCGTGAGAGAAAGAGAAATGTTCCATTCTGCGACTGATAAATTCGACTTGGCATGAACACACCATGGGATGCCACTTTTAGACAATGCGCCTTTCAATCCTTCCTAAAAATGAAATATTTTCTTTTCTTATAAGCTGAATTGAAAATTAATTTTATAATAAAGTTGCCACTTTCTATGTCTTTCTTTTTTCTTACCCAGCACTTCTCAATTAGGAAACCAGGATTTTCATTAATGGTGAAGAGATAAGAAAAACAAGTTAACGACCACGACGAGACTCGAACTCGCAATCTTCTGATTCGAAGTCAGACGCCTTATCCATTAGGCCACGCGGCCATACATACAATATTAGCACTGACTCTGTACGTGCAAATCTAAAGAAACTTGTTGATTACAATAATGTCAGATTTATCTGGCTCTTTACTACACCGGATTGAGAATATATCTCGTTCACACATGATATTTAACACTAAGCAAATAACCGATGATGCAAATTTTGATTATTCAGATCACATGCCCAAAACTATGTCACTTGTTTCGACTTTTCCGCTCACTTTGTGAGACAATGACATTTCTGTAATGCAATAAACCTACTCTGTACAATTAGGAGGCTTTAATTAACAAAATATGAATAGTTACAGAGAGAATTAGAACATTTGTATCTGCTGATTGATTTTATTAAACTCGAAACTGATTCCAATTGGGATGCATGGATTATAGCGAGTAACCTGCTTAGAATTTCAGAAGAAGAAATGAAACATTCAACAGACGTAAGTGAAATTGGTGTTAAAACCCAGACCTGAAGACAAGTAAAGTAAGCTTCAACAATTTCGACGTGCTAATGTTCTGATGGTGTTAATAATGTTTGCCATTAATAAATTTGCAATCATGCATATTTCTTTGTTAAAGAGAAAGTAAAAACTATATAGGAAATAACCCGTGAGAGAAAGAGAAATGTTCCATTCTGCGACTGATAAATTCGACTTGGCATGAACACACCATGGGATGCCACTTTTAGACAATGCGCCTTTCAATCCTTCCTAAAAATGAAATATTTTCTTTACTTATAAGCTGAATTGAAAGTTAATTTTATAATAAAGTTGCCACTTTCTAAGTCTTTCTTTTTTCTTACCCAGCACTTCTCAATTAGGAAACCAGGATTTTCATTAATGGTGAAGAGATAAGAAAAACAAGTTAACGACCACGACGAGACTCGAACTCGCAATCTTCTGATTCGAAGTCAGACGCCTTATCCATTAGGCCACGCGGCCATACATACAATATTAGCACTGACTCTGTACGTGCAAATCTAAAGAAACTTGTTGATTACAATAATGTCAGATTTATCTGGCTCTTTACTACACAGCATTGAGAATATATCTCGTTCACACATGATATTTAACACTAAGCAAATAACCGATGATGCAAATTTTGATTATTCAGATCACATGCCCAAAACTATGTCACTTTGTTTCGACTTTTCCGCTCACTTTGTGAGAAAATGACATTTCTGTAATGCAGTAAAGCTACTCTGTTCAGTTACGAGGCTTTAATTAACAAACAAAAAAAATAATTACAGAGAGAATTAGAACATTTGTATCTGCTGATTGATTTTATTAACCTTAAACCTGATTCCAATTGGGATGCATGGATTAGAGAGAGTAACCTACTTATAATTTCAGAAGAAGAAATGAAACATTCAACAGACATAAGTGAAATTGGTGTTAAAACCCAGACCTGAAGACAAGTAAAGTAAGCTTCAACAATTTCGACGTGCTAATGTTCTGATGGTGTTAATAATGTTTGCCATTAATAAATTTGCAATCATGCATATTTCTTTGTTAAAGAGAAAGTAAAAACTATATAGGAAATAACCGTGAGAGAAAGAGAAATGTTCCATTCTGCGACTGATAAATTCGACTTGGCATGAACACACCATGGGATGCCACTTTTAGACAATGCGCCTTTCTATCCTTCCTAAAAATGAAATATTTTCTTTTCTTATAAGCTGAATTGAAAGTTAATTTTATAATAAAGTTGCCACTTTCTAAGTCTTTCTTTTTTCTTACCCAGCACTTCTCAATTAGGAAACCAGGATTTTCATCAATGGTGAAGAGATAAGAAAAACAAGTTAACGACCACGACGAGACTCGAACTCGCAATCTTCTGATTCGAAGTCAGACGCCTTATCCATTAGGCCACGCGGCCATACATACAATATTAGCACTGACTCCGTACATGCAAATCTAAAGAAACTTGTTGATTACAATAATGTCAGATTTATCTGGCTCTTTACTACACCGGATTGAGAATATATCTCGTTCACACATGATATTTAACACTAAGCAAATAACCGATGATGCAAATTTTGATTATTCAGATCACATGCCCAAAACTATGTCACTTGTTTCGACTTTTCCGCTCACTTTGTGAGACAATGACATTTCTGTAATGCAATAAACCTACTCTGTACAATTAGGAGGCTTTAATTAACAAAATATGAATAGTTACAGAGAGAATTAGAACATTTGTATCTGCTGATTGATTTTATTAAACTCGAAACTGATTCCAATTGGGATGCATGGATTATAGCGAGTAACCTGCTTAGAATTTCAGAAGAAGAAATGAAACATTCAACAGACGTAAGTGAAATTGGTGTTAAAACCCAGACCTGAAGACAAGTAAAGTAAGCTTCAACAATTTCGACGTGCTAATGTTCTGATGGTGTTAATAATGTTTTGCCATTAATAAATTTGCAATCATGCATATTTCTTTGTTAAAGAGAAAGTAAAAACTATATAGGAAATAACCCGTGAGAGAAAGAGAAATGTTCCATTCTGCGACTGATAAATTCGACTTGGCATGAACACACCATGGGATGCCACTTTTAGACAATGCGCCTTTCAATCCTTCCTAAAAATGAAATATTTTCTTTTCTTATAAGCTGAATTGAAAATTAATTTTATAATAAAGTTGCCACTTTCTATGTCTTTCTTTTTTCTTACCCAGCACCTCTCAATTAGGAAACCAGGATTTTCATTAATGGTGAAGAGATAAGAAAAACAAGTTAACGACCACGACGAGACTCGAACTCGCAATCTTCTGATTCGAAGTCAGACGCCTTATCCATTAGGCCACGCGGCCATACATACAATATTAGCACTGACTCCGTACATGCAAATCTAAAGAAACTTGTTGATTACAATAATGTCAGATTTATCTGGCTCTTTACTACACCGGATTGAGAATATATTTTCGTTCACACATGATATTTAACACTAAGCAAATAACCGATGATGCAAATTTTGATTATTCAGATCACATGCCCAAAACTATGTCACTTGTTTCGACTTTTCCGCTCACTTTGTGAGACAATGACATTTCTGTAATGCAATAAACCTACTCTGTACAATTAGGAGGCTTTAATTAACAAAATATGAATAGTTACAGAGAGAATTAGAACATTTGTATCTGCTGATTGATTTTATTAAACTCGAAACTGATTCCAATTGGGATGCATGGATTATAGCGAGTAACCTGCTTAGAATTTCAGAAGAAGAAATGAAACATTCAACAGACGTAAGTGAAATTGGTGTTAAAACCCAGACCTGAAGACAAGTAAAGTAAGCTTCAACAATTTCGACGTGCTAATGTTCTGATGGTGATAATAATTTTTGCCCTTAATAAATTTGCAATCATGCATATTTCTTTGTTAAAGAGAAAGTAAAAACTATATAGGAAATAACCCGTGAGAGAAAGAGAAATGTTCCATTCTGCGACTGATAAATTCGACTTGGCATGAACACACCATGGGATGCCACTTTTAGACAATGCGCCTTTCTAATCCTTCCTAAAAATGAAATATTTTCTTTTCTTATAAGCTGAATTGAAAATTAATTTTATAATAAAGTTGCCACTTTCTATGTCTTTCTTTTTTCTTACCCAGCACCTCTCAATTAGGAAACCAGGATTTTCATTAATGGTGAAGAGATAAGAAAAACAAGTTAACGACCACGACGAGACTCGAACTCGCAA
This sequence comes from Paralvinella palmiformis, assembly GCA_025642065.1. NCBI lineage: Eukaryota > Metazoa > Annelida > Polychaeta > Terebellida > Alvinellidae > Paralvinella > Paralvinella palmiformis. The sequence goes on from JAODUP010002037.1 coordinate 10,128, forward strand.
TCTTCTGATTCGAAGTCAGACGCCTTATCCATTAGGCCACGCGGCCATACATACAATATTAGCACTGACTCCGTACATGCAAATCTAAAGAAACTTGTTGATTACAATAATGTCAGATTTATCTGGCTCTTTACTACACCGGATTGAGAATATATCTCGTTCACACATGATATTTAACACTAAGCAAATAACCGATGATGCAAATTTTGATTATTCAGATCACATGCCCAAAACTATGTCACTTGTTTCGACTTTTCCGCTCACTTTGTGAGACAATGACATTTCTGTAATGCAATAAACCTACTCTGTACAATTAGGAGGCTTTAATTAACAAAATATGAATAGTTACAGAGAGAATTAGAACATTTGTATCTGCTGATTGATTTTATTAACCTCGAAACTGATTCCAATTGGGATGCATGGATTAGAGAGAGTAACCTACTTAAATTTCAGAAGAAAAATGAAACATTCAACAGACGTAAGTGAAATTGGTGTTAAAACCCCGACCCGAAGACAAGTAAAGTAAGCTTCAACAATTTCGACGTGCTAATGTTCTGATGGTGTTTAAAAATTTTGCCTTAATAAATTTGCAATCATGCATATTTCTTTGTTAAAGAGAAAGTAAAAACTATATAGGAAATAACCCCTGAGAGAAAGAGAAATGTTCCATTCTGCGACTGATAAATTCGACTTGGCATGAACACACCATGGGATGCCACTTTTAGACAATGCGCCTTTCAATCCTTCCTAAAAATGAAATATTTTCTTTTCTTATAAGCTGAATTGAAAATTAATTTTATAATAAAGTTGCCACTTTCTAAGTCTTTCTTTTTTCTTACCCAGCACCTCTCAATTAGGAAACCAGGATTTTCATTAATGGTGAAGAGATAAAAAAAAAGTTAACGACCACGACGAGACTCGAACTCGCAATCTTCTGATTCGAAGTCAGACGCCTTATCCATTAGGCCACGCGGCCATACATACAATATTAGCACTGACTCCGTACTGCAAATCTAAAGAAACTTGTTGATTACAATAATGTCAGATTTATCTGGCTCTTTACTACACAGCATTGAGAATATATTTCGTTCACACATGATATTTAACACTAAGCAAATAACCGATGATGCAAATTTTGATTATTCAGATCACATGCCCAAAACTATGTCACTTGTTTCGACTTTTCCGCTCACTTTGTGAGACAATGACATTTCTGTAATGCAATAAACCTACTCTGTACAATTAGGAGGCTTTAATTAACAAAATATGAATAGTTACAGAGAGAATTAGAACATTTGTATTGCTGATTGATTTTATTAACTCGAAACTGATTCCAATTGGGATGCATGGATTAAGGAGTAACCTGCTTAGAATTTCAGAAGAAGAAATGAAACATTCAACAGACGTAAGTGAAATTGGTGTTAAAACCAGACTGAAGACAAGTAAAGTAAGCTTCAACAATTTCGACGTGCTAATTTCTGATGGTGTAATAATTTTGCCATTAATAAATTTGCAATCATGCATATTTCTTTGTTAAAGAGAAAGTAAAAACTATATAGGAAATAACCCGTGAGAGAAAGAGAAATGTTCCATTCTGCGACTGATAAATTCGACTTGGCATGAACACACCATGGGATGCCACTTTTAACAATGCGCCTTTCAATCCTTCCTAAAAATGAAATATTTTCTTTTCTTATAAGCTGAATTGAAAATTAATTTTATAATAAAGTTGCCACTTTCTATGTCTTTCTTTTTTCTTACCCAGCACCTCTCAATTAGGAAACCAGGATTTTCATTAATGGTGAAGAGATAAGAAAAACAAGTTAACGACCACGACGAGACTCGAACTCGCAATCTTCTGATTCGAAGTCAGACGCCTTATCCATTAGGCCACGCGGCCATACATACAATATTAGCACTGACTCGTACTGCAAATCTAAAGAAACTTGTTGATTACAATAATGTCAGATTTATCTGGCTCTTTACTACACCGGATTGAGAATATATCTCGTTCACACATGATATTTAACACTAAGCAAATAACCGATGATGCAAATTTTGATTATTCAGATCACATGCCCAAAACTATGTCACTTGTTTCGACTTTTCCGCTCACTTTGTGAGACAATGACATTTCTGTAATGCAATAAACCTACTCTGTACAATTAGGAGGCTTTAATTAACAAAATATGAATAGTTACAGAGAGAATTAGAACATTTGTATCTGCTGATTGATTTTATTAAACTCGAAACTGATTCCAATTGGGATGCATGGATTATAGCGAGTAACCTGCTTAGAATTTCAGAAGAAAAAATGAAACATTCAACAGACGTAAGTGAAATTGGTGTTAAAACCCAGACCTGAAGACAAGTAAAGTAAGCTTCAACAATTTCGACGTGCTAATGTTCTGATGGTGTAATAATTTTGCCTTAATAAATTTGCAATCATGCATATTTCTTTGTTAAAGAGAAAGTAAAAACTATATAGGAAATAACCCCTGAGAGAAAGAGAAATGTTCCATTCTGCGACTGATAAATTCGACTTGGCATGAACACACCATGGGATGCCACTTTTAGACAATGCGCCTTTCAATCCCTTTCCCAAAAATGAAATATTTTCTTTTCTTATAAGCTGAATTGAAAATTAATTTTATAATAAAGTTGCCACTTTCTAGTCTTTCTTTTTTCTTACCCAGCACCTCTCAATTAGGAAACCAGGATTTTCATTAATGGTGAAGAGATAAGAAAAACAAGTTAACGACCACGACGAGACTCGAACTCGCAATCTTCTGATTCGAAGTCAGACGCCTTATCCATTAGGCCACGCGGCCATACATACAATATTAGCACTGACTCGTACGTGCAAATCTAAAGAAACTTGTTGATTACAATAATGTCAGATTTATCTGGCTCTTTACTACACGATTGAGAATATATTCGTTCACACATGATATTTAACACTAAGCAAATAACCGATGATGCAAATTTTGATTATTCAGATCACATGCCCAAAACTATGTCACTTGTTTCGACTTTTCCGCTCACTTTGTGAGACAATGACATTTCTGTAATGCAATAAACCTACTCTGTACAATTAGGAGGCTTTAATTAACAAAATATGAATAGTTACAGAGAGAATTAGAACATTTGTATCTGCTGATTGATTTTATTAACCTCGAAACTGATTCCAATTGGGATGCATGGATTAGAGAGAGTAACCTACTTAAATTTCAGAAGAAAAAATGAAACATTCAACAGACTAAGTGAAATTGGTGTTAAAATCCAGATCTGAAGACAAGTAAAGTAAGCTTCAACAATTTCGACGTGCTAATGTTCTGATGGTGATAATAATTTTTGCCCTTAATAAATTTGCAATCATGCATATTTCTTTGTTAAAGAGAAAGTAAAAACTATATAGGAAATAACCGTGAGAGAAAGAGAAATGTTCCATTCTGCGACTGATAAATTCGACTTGGCATGAACACACCATGGGATGCCACTTTTAGACAATGCGCCTTTCAATCCTTCCTAAAAATGAAATATTTTCTTTTCTTATAAGCTGAATTGAAAATTAATTTTATAATAAAGTTGCCACTTTCTAAGTCTTTCTTTTTTCTTACCCAGCACTTCTCAATTAGGAAACCAGGATTTTCATTAATGGTGAAGAGATAAAAAAAAGTTAACGACCACGACGAGACTCGAACTCGCAATCTTCTGATTCGAAGTCAGACGCCTTATCCATTAGGCCACGCGGCCATACATACAATATTAGCACTGACTCTGTACATGCAAATCTAAAGAAACTTGTTGATTACAATAATGTCAGATTTATCTGGCTCTTTACTACACAGCATTGAGAATATATCTCGTTCACACATAATAATAATAATAATAATAATAATAATGTATATTTAATAAAGCGCCCTTACTAGCAGGAGCCATTCAAAGGCGCTGTACAAATAATATGTAATTTAATAATACCCCAAATAATGTCTGTAAAAACCCTGTAATGATTTAAAAGATAATAATTATTTATCTGTGAAAGCGACCTTAAATAGGTGTGTTTTTAGAAGAGACTTAAAATTTCCAAGAGACGACGAATTTCTAATATTTGCCGGCAACTTATTCCACAAGATATTTAACACTAAGCAAATAACCGATGATGCAAATTTTGATTATTCAGATCACATGCCCAAAACTATGTCACTTGTTTCGACTTTTCCGCTCACTTTGTGAGACAATGACATTTCTGTAATGCAATAAACCTACTCTGTACAATTAGGAGGCTTTAATTAACAAAATATGAATAGTTACAGAGAGAATTAGAACATTTGTATCTGCTGATTGATTTTATTAAACTCGAAACTGATTCCAATTGGGATGCATGGATTATAGCGAGTAACCTGCTTAGAATTTCAGAAGAAGAAATGAAACATTCAACAGACGTAAGTGAAATTGGTGTTAAAACCCAGACCTGAAGACAAGTAAAGTAAGCTTCAACAATTTCGACGTGCTAATGTTCTGATGGTGTTAATAATGTTTGCCATTAATAAATTTGCAATCATGCATATTTCTTTGTTAAAGAGAAAGTAAAAACTATATAGGAAATAACCCGTGAGAGAAAGAGAAATGTTCCATTCTGCGACTGATAAATTCGACTTGGCATGAACACACCATGGGATGCCACTTTTAGACAATGCGCCTTTCAATCCTTCCTAAAAATGAAATATTTTCTTTTCTTATAAGCTGAATTGAAAATTAATTTTATAATAAAGTTGCCACTTTCTAAGTCTTTCTTTTTTCTTACCCAGCACCTCTCAATTAGGAAACCAGGATTTTCATTAATGGTGAAGAGATAAGAAAAACAAGTTAACGACCACGACGAGACTCGAACTCGCAATCTTCTGATTCGAAGTCAGACGCCTTATCCATTAGGCCACGCGGCCATACATACAATATTAGCACTGACTCCGTACATGCAAATCTAAAGAAACTTGTTGATTACAATAATGTCAGATTTATCTGGCTCTTTACTACACCGGATTGAGAATATATCTCGTTCACACATGATATTTAACACTAAGCAAATAACCGATGATGCAAATTTTGATTATTCAGATCACATGCCCAAAACTATGTCACTTGTTTCGACTTTTCCGCTCACTTTGTGAGACAATGACATTTCTGTAATGCAATAAACCTACTCTGTACAATTAGGAGGCTTTAATTAACAAAATATGAATAGTTACAGAGAGAATTAGAACATTTGTATCTGCTGATTGATTTTATTAACCTCGAAACTGATTCCAATTGGGATGCATGGATTAGAGAGAGTAACCTACTTAGAATTTCAGAAGAAAAAATGAAACATTCAACAGACGTAAGTGAAATTGGTGTTAAAATCCAGATCTGAAGACAAGTAAAGTAAGCTTCAACAATTTCGACGTGCTAATGTTCTGATGGTGTTAATAATGTTTGCCATTAATAAATTTGCAATCATGCATATTTCTTTGTTAAAGAGAAAGTAAAAACTATATAGGAAATAACCCGTGAGAGAAAGAGAAATGTTCCATTCTGCGACTGATAAATTCGACTTGGCATGAACACACCATGGGATGCCACTTTTAGACAATGCGCCTTTCAATCCTTCCTAAAAATGAAATATTTTCTTTTCTTATAAGCTGAATTGAAAATTAATTTTATAATAAAGTTGCCACTTTCTATGTCTTTCTTTTTTCTTACCCAGCACTTCTCAATTAGGAAACCAGGATTTTCATTAATGGTGAAGAGATAAAAAAAAGTTAACGACCACGACGAGACTCGAACTCGCAATCTTCTGATTCGAAGTCAGACGCCTTATCCATTAGGCCACGCGGCCATACATACAATATTAGCACTGACTCTGTACGTGCAAATCTAAAGAAACTTGTTGATTACAATAATGTCAGATTTATCTGGCTCTTTACTACACAGCATTGAGAATATATCTCGTTCACACATGATATTTAACACTAAGCAAATAACCGATGATGCAAATTTTGATTATTCAGATCACATGCCCAAAACTATGTCACTTGTTTCGACTTTTCCGCTCACTTTGTGAGACAATGACATTTCTGTAATGCAATAAACCTACTCTGTACAATTAGGAGGCTTTAATTAACAAAATATGAATAGTTACAGAGAGAATTAGAACATTTGTATCTGCTGATTGATTTTATTAAACTCGAAACTGATTCCAATTGGGATGCATGGATTATAGCGAGTAACCTGCTTAGAATTTCAGAAGAAGAAATGAAACATTCAACAGACGTAAGTGAAATTGGTGTTAAAACCCAGACCTGAAGACAAGTAAAGTAAGCTTCAACAATTTCGACGTGCTAATGTTCTGATGGTGTTAATAATGTTTGCCATTAATAAATTTGCAATCATGCATATTTCTTTGTTAAAGAGAAAGTAAAAACTATATAGGAAATAACCCGTGAGAGAAAGAGAAATGTTCCATTCTGCGACTGATAAATTCGACTTGGCATGAACACACCATGGGATGCCACTTTTAGACAATGCGCCTTTCAATCCTTCCTAAAAATGAAATATTTTCTTTTCTTATAAGCTGAATTGAAAATTAATTTTATAATAAAGTTGCCACTTTCTATGTCTTTCTTTTTTCTTACCCAGCACCTCTCAATTAGGAAACCAGGATTTTCATTAATGGTGAAGAGATAAGAAAAACAAGTTAACGACCACGACGAGACTCGAACTCGCAATCTTCTGATTCGAAGTCAGACGCCTTATCCATTAGGCCACGCGGCCATACATACAATATTAGCACTGACTCCGTACATGCAAATCTAAAGAAACTTGTTGATTACAATAATGTCAGATTTATCTGGCTCTTTACTACACCGGATTGAGAATATATCTCGTTCACACATGATATTTAACACTAAGCAAATAACCGATGATGCAAATTTTGATTATTCAGATCACATGCCCAAAACTATGTCACTTGTTTCGACTTTTCCGCTCACTTTGTGAGACAATGACATTTCTGTAATGCAATAAACCTACTCTGTACAATTAGGAGGCTTTAATTAACAAAATATGAATAGTTACAGAGAGAATTAGAACATTTGTATCTGCTGATTGATTTTATTAACCTCGAAACTGATTCCAATTGGGATGCATGGATTAGAGAGAGTAACCTACTTATAATTTCAGAAGAAAAAATGAAACATTCAACAGACGTAAGTGAAATTGGTGTTAAAATCCAGATCTGAAGACAAGTAAAGTAAGCTTCAACAATTTCGACGTGCTAATGTTCTGATGGTGATAATAATT
>JAODUP010002032.1:0-12500 GCA_025642065.1 Paralvinella palmiformis
TTATGTTTAAGTAAACAAATGATTAAACAATTACTGGGAACCTTTATAAAATAACAGTTGTATGTAATCTTCAAGGATGGTCCAAAAGGAGGTACATACATGGACTCCGTATTATTGACCACGCAGGCAGTGCTCGGTCTCGCTTCGTGGTCGACAGGATGTAGACCCCAACAATTGAGTTAAAAGGGGGCCTACTGTATTTCACAAAGCGTAAATGTTTTCACTTCCAAGAAATGCTTCACACACACACACACACACACACACACACACACACACACACACACACACACACACACAATATATATATATATACATATATATATATATATATATATATATATATATATAATACTAAAATTGGCTTAATATCTGTAATAATCTTATAGAAATTATTTTTTCAATACCTAAATGTTGATAATTTTTAACCAAATTTGGAATATTTCAAAGGTTAGTAGTCGGACAAATACAGTCACCTTGACAACTGGATACAATATGAATTATATTTTAAATCAATTTCTAATTCATTGAATGAATGGCAAAACATTTATGTATTTGTAATGCGGAGGTTACGACTATAATCATCAATTAAGCTAGCAAGACAGGCAATTACAAAATTATAAAAATAGCACGTAAATAGTTTGTGAATAGCTTTGGAAACCTTATGTGGTGCTTAGTAAAACAAATTCAAATTATTACTATAATATTATCACACTTGAATTGGTGCAATTATGACCCAATGTCACTATAAGAGTTACTGAGCTATTGCTACATTACAATATTTTATATCACAGATGATCCTTATTCTGAAGTACAGATTCCACATATAAAGGATAATACATTGTCAGGTAGAAATATAAATATGTTTGCTGGCAAAAAAATCGCAGACAGACCAAAAGGTCCACCTGAAAGTCATCCTTTCTGATTAAAAATTAATAATAAATGTTTTTGTAAGAAAGAGGTTATATATATATATATATATATATATATATATATATATATATATATATATATATATATATATACAGTCAGAATCTGTTAATCTGGACATCATTTATCCAACAAATCCACAATCCAACACATTATTTCCTGTGACGGATTTAGCTCCATTATAAATGACTCTTTAATCCGACAAAATCGTGTTCTGTGTTTTTTCGACAACGACACTTCATTTCACCAACAGAATGTGACATTTCAATGCATGAAAATGTTGTCATATATTTTCGCTGGTTCAGTCATGCAAGATACACTGTCATGTGGTCAGTAATGGTTAATTAACCGCCCACCCACAATAATTGCTATATTATAATCAATTACAACCATCCTTGACCATATCTAGCAACATACGATGCTTCCATTGCCTGTGACTATCTACTAGCCAATCATAAGCATTCATGGCTAATTACAAATACAAATGTGTTCTCTTTCCAATGAGTAGAACATGAGTTAATCTGATGGACAAAGTGATACGAGTATTTCTTTATAGTCTCGATAATTAACAAACATCAAAAAAATCAATGGCTTCATTGCCATTCCGTATCATTGTGCACGGTTATTGAATATTGGTTTAAATACAGAGGTGTATCTTTTTGATCTAAATATGTGTGACACAGATTACTGGTATATCACTGACTCGATATTCCGACATTCTCATTTATCCGTCAAATTATAATGTTACAAACCTTGTCAGATTAGTGAATTCTGACTATATATATATATATATATATATATTATTATATATATATATATATATATATATATATATATATATATATATATATATATATATAGAGAAGAGGAGAGAGAGAGAGAGAGAGAGAGAGAGATTATGTGGCTACTAGGTTTATCATATAATAAGAATAACAAGTCAGTCATGTAATAAATAAGCCATTTATATAGTGCTTCATTCAGAAAGCTATTGTGTTATTTCTAGTTTTAGATAATGTGTATAATCTCCTTTTAATCACTAATATTGACCATTAACTTCTTGCAAGCAAGAAAACATATTACCACACTTAGGGATATACATAATTAATTTTGGTTAATTTAAAATGTTTGCAGTTAGTAATTCCTGAATTTATTAAATAAAACCACGAATAATATAATTTGTGGCAAACAGGTTTTTCTCTATTTTGTTGTAATTAGTTAAATGTTTAGGAATGATTTAATTTTTAATAGTATAATTATTAGAAAATAAGGTATAAATATTTTTTCTATTATATATGCTTTAAATACATACTTAATTTATGAAATTTAGAGTGTCAATTATCTGTGAAAAAGAGGTTTAATAAAATGTCAAAAGTTAAAACTTTATTCCCAATACCAACTAAATGTTATTTTTACATTGATATATTTAGCTACAGCTGATAGGTGAAGATGGTACGACATATGCTGATCTTATGATATTCAACCAACTACCTGTTGATCCAGATAAGATCCACGGCATAGATAACCTTCTTCAGTATGCCAGTATCGATTTCACTAAATTCAAGAAAGAGACACAATTTGGAGTATTTATTCTGTTTGAGAATATATTAGATATGATGTGTTATGTTATTCAAAATATGTTATTTAGAACATAGATGCTGTATCTTCACTCACTGGCCGAACGTATAAATTAAGGACCATCCCCCCTCATCACCTATTGCCACCTTTTTTTCTTTTGCATAATCTGCAAATTTATATAAGGAATATAATTAAAGGTGTTAGATATTAAAATCAGTTTATTCTGTTAAGACTGATTACTATTAACTGTTATTATAATTATAAGCTATCTGCGTTGCTGGTTCAGACAGTCAATCTACATATGAGAAAGCCTAATATGTTTTAAATATTATTTATGGTATTTCCCTAAAAATAATATTTTAATATTTTAGTTTCGTCCCTCCTGTACAAAATATTTTATTATATGTCTCTGTGGGTTCATTGTTCTTTGGATACCGGAAAGTGAAATTTTAATATTTATGTGTGGTATACAAAATAGACCTCTTTAATAAAACATGATGTTATCATACTTGAGTAAAATGTTGTATCTGCTGATTGTATATTTAAAATTTCCTCCTGATTTTTAGGCTAAAATATAATTGTAATCACAAAATAAATATGTAAAGTTGTTCATAAATCAAAGAAAAATGTATTGGTTATGATAATATCTGTAAGCTCGTGGATTGTTCTATTTATTACCATGATAGGGCAGTTAGCTTAATTGTTACCAACAATTTTGTTAATGTGATGTATGTGTGTATTACACTAATTTTCCATTAGCTAATTAACACATATTTAATCAGTATTAGTATCATTTGTATAATTAAAATGTAATATATATACACCTGAAATTACTCTTTGCAGAATAACTATTATATTAGTATATAAACAGATGTGTGATGTGATTAATTTATATGTATATATCTATATATCAATGTAATCAGTTACTGCATGCCTGGCTGACATCCGTTTAAAACATAACTTTCAAATTAAAAAATATTTGATGAATTGTAAATTCCGAATCCAACTGTTTACTGTTCCCGAATCCTCCCACCTAAATGAGTATTTATTATTCTTGATAAACTAGCCACTGTCTATTTTGAAGACTGTCTGTTTTGGTTCCAAGCCGATATTTTACATAATAAATTCACTGAGTATACTGTTGTCCTTGGTGTTATTCCTAGATCACACCTGACAGTTTCAAATTAAAGCAATTTTTTTATATTATTTATTTCATATTCATAAGAATATACTATTACAAAAACAAAATACAATAGAACAGGCAAACCGATATTAAATATACAACATTGTGTATTTACAGTTAATATATGCATCTGCAGTAACTATTCAGTGCACAGTATATTTAAGATCCAATGTAATTCTGAGGCATTAAGTATGCAAATATTTGGGAAATAATTATTAATATTTGTCATGTGTAAAATATCACGTATAACACTGCCGGTGAAAGCTAAACTGTCATCAATGCATATAGATACAGGGTAATTATTTGTTGTCGATAGTACATACATATATGATGGAGGTACACACCACTTTGATGCTAAAATTTATATTGTATTGCTTACAGAAGAACCACTACCATTAACAACTAATAGATAAAAAAGAAATGTGATTACATTGGTAGATTTTAACAAAGAGATCACGCACGTATATTGTTTGTTGGTATGTCATCACAAATATATGGTAGTAAATTACAGTGTGTTGTGGTTGGCAGGCTGAATAATCTGCCATGTAAATTTGATTGTGCCTATAATTTTATTATCTTAATCCCAAAGCTCGGAACCCTACAGTTGTATGCAGTATGTTTTAAATAATTGTTATAGATATTCAAAGGCAATGTGACCGACATGAGACTTATCGGTAACCATATTTACTTAACCATTGAAGGCACTCAAACAATCTTGTATCTGATGTATAGAACAATTTTGTCCAATGACATTGCCAAGATATTTATCATGCTTAACTAATTCAATAACAAAACCATTAAACTCAACATGAGGTTCATGTACACAAGATCTAGAGTTCGATCGACCAAAAGATAATAGCTTTCTTTTGGACTAATTAAACATAACATCATAAGCTTCAGCAAATTTATGATAATATATATCAACAAATATTTTAAACTTAAGAGTTTAATATCGTCTGCATATCCTAAAGCCCCACAAAAATATTGTAACATTAGTGTACATAACTAAAGCTTTAGAAGCAAACTGAATAGTTTTACATAATTTACTTTGTCAAATAGGGATACTGGTGTCCAAGAGAGGGCCTTTGTATAATAATTTTTGTAATACTTAACACTTTATTAACAATACATTTCCCCCAATTACATATCAGAGGTACATAACACTATGATACTTTAGCAAGATCAAGTTATCCAAAAACATACCGAAAATGCTGATCAAGGCAGTCATTCGGTAGTTATCAGGCACATTTATTGATTTGTGCCATAATAATTGTCAATCATATTTACATCAAGAATATTATGTGTGACTGAGATGGCAAATTTGAGTAAAACAACATCATGGTCCGATAACATATCACCATCTTGTAATACGGAATACGATTTAGCAATATCACATCAACCTTCTGATAAAACAAAATGGTCAATACACGATCGGGAAAAATTGGATTTACTCTCATATTATAATCACTAGAAAATCGGGAAGAGTTTTGTGCATGTTTAATGAACTCACAAGCACAAATCAAGTTAAGACTCATGGTATGTGCTGATTGTGTTCGAGAGAGATCAGTATTAAAATCACCTCCTATAGATATGATAACATTATTAAATAAATTAGAATCACACATGTCTTTGAATATGGAGTTATATATATCAATATTATTGCGATCATAACTGGTATCACAGGGCATGTACACATAACACAATAATATTATTGTGCCATGCATATTGATTAATACAATAGAAACGTTATTATTAAAACCAATAACTGGGTCAGCAATACATGATAAATTCATTTATATTCATCCCAGAAACACAATGTAACGATATATCAGGAAACTTATTTTGAATAGCATCCATCTGACTATCATATAACCAACACTCCTTAAGCCTGACAATATCATGGATGTCTATTACCATTAACTTTTCTGAGAGCTGTGAATTCTCTTACCCTAATACACGAGGCCATACATGATCATTAAATAATTGTTGTAATTTTGACACACCTACAGACAATATGTACGATTTGAATTTAGCATTTGGATTAGACAGGCATTCAACCGATTTATATGGAATGTTCTCACCCTCCAGATATTGAGTAACATCAGCGACATCTGTATCTCTCCCCCCCCATTATGAACAGATGCCTGTCTGATTCAGGCGCGTCGCGAAATTTAGACGATGACATATTTGGGACTGTTTTCTTGCCCGTCATGATGTTGGGTTGTCGATATGTTCGCTGCAATTTCTTTGTATACTGACGGGGTACTGATAACTGGGAGTTGTTGCTGATGACACTGATATTCTCGAGATTATCAGCAATGTCGTGTATTAGCTGTGTGTTGGCTTCTCTAACATGCAATGATGATGAATTAACTTCAGAAAAGCTGCTTGTGCCCTATGACTCCAGGAAGCATCTTATATGGACCCAGGTAGTATTTGAATAAGTTAGTATGATGGAAACAAATACGTCCAATGTCTCAAGCTTTTGCACATTGGCAATTATCCTCAGTCTAAAAACGTAAGCATTAGCAGTTGGGTAACAAATTACTGCAATCCACAAGTATCTCTTTAGAAAACCATATGAAAAGGGAATGGACAATGGGCTAGTTCTACGCTTACTAGGTTAGGCCAAGTATGTTCCATTAATGGTACTGGTAATATAATTCATTGGTTACCAAAACAATCTGTGTACCAGTATAAACAAGCATATATACAAGGTGCTAAAATTGCAAATCCCAAATGTCTATCTTGTTTCTCTCAGAAGGTTTCCATTACCGACAAACCACAAAAAAATTTAAGGGTGTTACTTAAAAAACATCTAGACTCTCTGCAGACATGTTCAGATTGACAGACAGGGATCCAAGAGTATCTGCGGTTCCTTTGGATATTCAACAAACACAGACCAGTTTTCCATCTTCGGAAATGAAGCACTACCTCTCAGATTATGTCATTTGTGGGTACCAAAGATATAAAATCACCATAATATCCTGATGACATTATTGATATGATGCATGAGAGTCGTCAGGCTATAACAAAACTTTCAAACCTTGCAAGGACATATGTTTGTGATGGTCAATGATGGATTATAATACTGAACATTTTAGTGAAGGTGTGTAGGTCATGTCAGTCTCTTATGCCTCTACCAGGAGTATCCATGTACCACGAAATTAAACTTTGACTATGGTGGCCATTGTGTGGGGCACATGCACTTGATCGTGATAAATGCAGATTCTAAATGTTCTAAATGTTATTTATAGTAAAAGTACTACTGCCATAATTATTGTAGTTAAATCAAAGTGACTCATAACTAACATTACTATTTGTTACATCACAATTGCTCCATAATAAAGAGCATTAAGGCATTAACTGATAATGCAGGATGTCACTCTGATTATAGAATCACATGAAAGACAACCTTACGATAACAACCATGTGAAATGTTGAACGTTACGATCAAATCCAATATGTCATGAAAGGTTTCTCAGAAGCAAGAGGTAAACGTCAAGAGCTTTTATTACAGATAAAAATCGCCTGATTTCGGAATGCGCGATACACTCTATCTCTGTAACTATTTATCCAACGGTTCAAGTAATGTTACAGGTCCTAATATGAAACAAACTTTCATGGATTCACAAACATTTCACACCGTTATATGCTCAGGATAAACTAGGTCAGATCCACGATGAAGAGCAAAACGTGCTCTAATAACAGTAGTTCGTCGAATTGGACCATCCCCAAAATAAAAGCCACAAACCAGTGCATCAACCATGCCTACTCCACAGTTAGCTAATGACAAAAAGTGAAGTATTAAATGTCAGCCATACATACATTATATACAGGCGCCTCACCAATGAGCGCAAGCATGTTGTGACGATGAACGTATAAGTAAATGAAAGCATTTAATTGGAGTTAACTGAATGAGATAATATGTTTTTGTTTTGGCTATATCATGAAAATGATTATTGAATATCTCTCTCTCTCTCTCTGTTATATATATATATATATATATATATATATATATATATTATATATATATATATGTGTGATGTGTGTGTGTGTGTGTGTGTGTGTGTGTGTGTGTGTGTTTGTGTTTTCCATTTGAAAACTGTTACAATCAATTATTGAAGAATATGTTATTTTATCAATTTAATCGTTAAGTTAAATGACATTTATGGAGTGAGAACAAAATATTCTACTTAAAGACCGACTGATTTAATATGTTTAGATACTCGCACTGAATGAAAATTAGCAATTTCTTAAATATTAGGCTTTATAGTTGCTGCAGAAAATAGTAATTGTTTTGAGAAATTAAGTAACGTTTAGAAAAGGCAACTTGTTGGGTAAGTCTCTGAAAACCTGAAAACAATGCATTGTTAATGAGGATGTTGTCTTGATTAAAGAAAAAATAAACATCAAAGCGAAAATTACAAATCATAATTGGCAAATTACCGAATGGTGGAATGTGCATCAAGGCATTTCAGCTTGCGTCACAATCACTCGTCAACTTGCAAACAAACATATGGAACCCTTTCCATTGTATTTGTCTCATTAATAAGGTGGTCTTATTTCTATATTGAGTGGGATTCATTACTATGGCCTAGCTTATATCTCGGTTTATCGGAAGCTCAGTATGATGATAACATTATCTATAAGGATACATAACCGTTTCTACGAGAAAGATAATGTATTGACCGTTTATGTAACAGTTTACTCATATATAGCAAAGGAACATATTTATATCAAAGAACAAGCTGCAGTCATATTTAGTCATGATTCGTTCATTAACTCCGTAAGGTTAAAGAAGAAATTAATTTCTCTAAAGTTTGATCAATATAGTAGCCTGCTGTTTAATGTGTCTGGGTAGTATACATTAAGCGTTCGGTAATACGAAAGTGGCCTGTTGGAAATGACTTTCTTCGGTGAGTACACCATATTTGTATATATGAAAGTTCTGTGATTTTTGAATCGCGGTGTTATGTATTTTCCAGTATGATATTTGAAAAGATTGGATATAACTGCAGTATGTAATTTACATAACCCTTTATTCTTTATCTATTATTTGTACAGATTTACTAGGTATTCTACTAATCACCAAATCCAGATCAGAAGTAGAAGAGAGCAGAATATTTACTATGACATGTTTATGCCAGATCTACTACCATATTACATAATAATCTACCATCTGATCTAAAACCTATCATGGAATACAGATGGCAGAGAGACAACAAGAACCTAACTAATGATGATAGACATCAAATGAGTGATAAAACACTTACAATAGACAAGGTAAAGAGACAAGATAACAAAATACATTATAGATGTATAGCTCAAACAACATAACGAGTCACGAGAAAGGTCTGTAGGTTTAATCTAATGTTTTATTACTTATCTATTTATGAGTTAATTAAGTAGATAACAAACTTTATTTATATATTATCAAATTCTATTCAACCATCTAGATTTCCATTTATCTTATCAACTGAAAATAACTTATGTAATTATTTCATAATTTTAGACTAACTACTGTGTCAATATGACTAACACAAAAATATAAATAGAGCTTCTTATAGTATGGTTATTCGTGCACTGGGCTTCATGTTCTATGATGAAATTTCAGTATGGTCAGTTACTAGCTGTCTGTAGGATATTTCATTTATCAACATAAAGTCGTATCATGTCTTTTGACTTGACTGTGGTCCCCTGTAAATGTCTATTGTGTCTTTCCAAATTAACCATTTAATTATTCATTCACCATTTCTACTAATACTACAACTACACCTACTACTACCTTCTACAACAAAAACTACTTCTACTATTCCTACCGTTTAATTACGTGATAATACTAAAAAGTAATCATAATTTACTCCATAACACTCAACTCTGAACTTGTAATAGTATATTAAATTGACTTAGATCATTATATATTGAATGGAGATATATAAACAGTTTTTAGTTAGACTATAATAACTATGCTACTTTTTCAAAGAAAGATCAGGGTTTAAGCAATGTTTTCTGTAAAAAATCAAGTGATAGGTTACTGGGTCACTTTGATAGTAACATCCAGTAGATTTATAAGTTTTAACAATTATATTATATTAATTTGTATCTTATTTTTGGTTGCAATCATAAATCATTATTTATTTATATTCCTAGATCATATTTTATTATCCATCCACAATTCTAACCCAGAATACATAATTATATTACTGATAATTAGGAATATGCGTTTTTACTACCGTCCTTTTCTAATTAATGAAAATCTTAATTTACAGGACTAAATGACATGCCACTCCCAGATTAATTTATTATCTTTTTACACTCAGACATTGGCTGACCTAAATTGTTCTGTCAGAAGTATTCGTACTGGGATATAGGAACTTCAAAGCTCATCTCATCAAAACACCACACTCACAATAAATACAAGTACTAGGACACAAATCTGTGAATCACTACGTACAATAAATATACCTAATTTCAGGTAGGGTGTTATTGGATTTGCTGATAGTTGAACAAATTAAGCAGTGACTAAGAAGTACTAGTCAACAAAATCGCAAACTCCACGGTTTTAAGTTTGAAAACTCCGGCTTCATACATTTTTGGTAGAAAAATGCATAATTCATACTATAATAATAATACCAATATGGCATGGTCTGTGTCTTATTATGCATTACTAAAACACACATTGTCTGTACCAGAGATTGAGGTTCTTGTTTTTTTTACCAATTTTATAATATTTGATATCATAAAGTGATAGTGACGAGTAGGTCATAGTATTGATTGGATTTGTTTGTTTATGAGGTATTTGACCCTCCAGAAAATATCACAAATGCCTCTTTGGCCTCATGAATAGAACGTGGGACTATTTACCTATGGCTATGTGATTCTGTGCAAGAGGTCCGTGCATTCTAAGAAAGGTTGATAAAGAGCTGTATATTCCCTGTACAATTTTCGTCTTTTGAGGGATGCCCTTTAGGTGTATGGTCTGGTTATCCAACATTTAAATGACTGTAAAAGGCACAGTACGGTCTGAAAGCATTAAAAATACTCCAGACTTTGGAATAGAAACATCTCGAACGGTGGCATTAGACACAGCTTGCTTGCTTGAAATTCGGTGAAAATCCCCAGGCTGTCGCTTAAATAACACAGCCTCTATGTTGGGGAAAGATAGAGCCGAACTACACTGAGAGTGGTCACTGCCAGAGTGTTTTGCGTCCATAGGGGATCCTTAATGTCCCCATTTATTTTTAATCAATTCATTGGAGATGGCAGCGACATTTAACGTGGTCAGCCACAGACGATATTGTCAACCGAGAAATTAATCTCTGGCTGGGATCGAACTTGTGACCCTTGGAACAAAGTGCCAGGTGCTAAAGCGCTAGGATTCCGGAGCTCATTTGTATACAGCTGGCGTGGTTGGTGTGTTTTATGTAACAACTGTAGTTGCATGCTAAATTCACCTTAGTTTTATGTGGGAATATAATTAGCTTTCCTAGATCCAGTTATGTCCAGTTTGTACTATGGCATTTAAAGCTAACTCTAGTATGCTTGTCATAAATAATATTTAAGAACGTTATTACTACAATAGTTTGAATAGCAGACATTAGGACTGGTTTGAAAATGCTAACATATAGTTTTAATAGTACCCAAGGTTTGACGCTCTATAACTATCTGCTTCAGCGCAGATGTCAGACTTTTAATAGCAATTAAGCTAAAGAGTTTTAATGGTAGTCGTTTCATGACACCTAGCCGTTGTACAAACTAAACTGATCTTTGAAGATAGTGACAATTGGGTTATATCGTTAATATAGTATTGCTTTAAAGAAATATACTGCAATTGAATTATAGCTATTAATAGGACTGCTTAGATAATTAACCTAAATCTAAACATTCTCATTACTGCCGTGATCTGACTTGGGTGTTCTACTCTCAAACTCCACGGCTGTGGGTGATTCGCTTTTTGTTTTGATGAGACATTACACACATCTCAGCAAGAAAAGTCGCCACTCTTGATGCAGTCCCTTGAAGAAACATCCAGAGTTTGAATTCAGGATTTGCCTTATTATAAACAGCTAAAACACATGCAAACACACACGCAAACACACACGCAAACACACACACACACCCATACATACAGACATACATACACACATACATATACACGCACACATTTGAGTAAATATTTGATGTTGATATGTTGATTACTGATACTCTGTTATTTATAACGTCACATCTAAGGATGTTGTGTTCTAAGCCTAGTTTTCGCTGCATCCGATCATTTGTAGATAAAGTTTGCATCGTACCTATGAAGATTGCCTGCACCTGTACTAAGTGTACTTACGAAGATATTGGCATTATAGGAGTTTGTTCTTCTTATTATTATTATTAGTAGTAGTAGCATAATCAAAAATATGATTTCATATGTTAATTATATAATGAATATCACATTAGTAGGATATTTCTAAGCCATGTGATGGATTCCTTGCATGTGTCAATGTTGTAGGATTAAATCCTTCAGTAAGGAACTTAGATCTGATAAAATAACACAAGATAAGAACCCACTCGGGAAGATATCTGATGTGTAATTAGCACCTTGGTCTAGTAGTAAGCAAACTAATCTAGAACGCTTAAATGGATCGGCTATATACAATTGTATGTGAATTGGTCAAGGGGTTAGCTTTGAATTAACCAACCGCAGTACTGTTTCTCTGTCCGTTTTTGTTACCTGTTTCTGTGTAATGATGTTCTTTGGCATATTTCTCTCCCCATCATACACACACACACACACAAACACACACACGCATGGCTGAATTTAGTC
>JAODUP010002032.1:17500-19185 GCA_025642065.1 Paralvinella palmiformis
AGTGTTCCGGTTAGCGATATCTTTCTTAGACGTTTTCTTTATGGAAGTTTATATATATTTATTTGCGTGTGGTGTTCATTAATTTTAGTTAGATAGTTAATTCCAGTAAATAAACCCTTTTTATTATGTAGTTGGTCCTATAAACGGTGATGTATATGCCGATGTAAAGAAACAACCTAGAAGTGCAGAAGACACATCTGCTATACATCCAACAGCTGGAAATAGAGACAAACCTACAAAGGCACCAAAACCTGTGAAAGCAAACATTAACGATGGACTTAAACAGGTTGCTTTAAGACCAGATAATATAGAACTGTTAATATTTATTGATTTATTGATTATTATGATCATTGCAGTGTTTATTGTTTTATACTGAAATTGACAATATCTGAACTACACTTAATGCACTTTAATCTAGAAATCCTTTTTATTTGTTAATTTTATACTAACTTTATACCACAAATAAATTAATTAAATTATATATAGACACTAGTATTTATTTAGTAATATAGAATTGGAAATTATTAGGTGATAACAAACTGGTATAGAAAGCTGAAATGGACAGATTATATAATATGTTATATAAGTTGGTCAAGAGCTGATAGCTTTGACTTATTCAATCACAGTAAATTTTACTGTTTCCCTGTCCGTTTGTTTTACCTGTTTCTGTGTAATAATATCCTTCCTCACTTTTCTCTCCTCATCACGCTCAGACACTCACACAAAACACACACATGCATACATGCATATACGCATACACACATATAAAGTTAGTTAGTTAGTTAAAAGTGTGATTGTATGTTGTGTGTGTGTGTGTGTGTGTGTGTGTGTGTGTGTGTGTGTGTGTGTGTGTAATACTATCTAAACAATATATTTACATTCATACATTTAGCTACAACTAATAGGTGAAGATGGTACAACATATGCTGATCTTATGATATTCAACCAACTACCTGTTGATCCAGACAAGATCCACGGCATAGAGAACCTTGTTCAGTATGCCAGTATCGATTTCACTAAACTCAAGAAAGATACCTAATATGCAGTATTTAATCTGTTTCAAAATATATTAGATGATGTGTTGTGTTATTCAAAATATTTATTCAGAACTTAATTTGTTCATATATTTCAGTGATTAATATATGCACAACCTCCATAAAACACCACTTTTCCATCAATTGAGTTATCATTTTACATTCTCCAAATATATCACATTGCTTTCAACATGCCATATGGTGTAATCTTTCACGTCAAACTGACGCTTCCACTTCAATTTAGCGTCGAAGAAATGACTATCTATTTTCATACACTGGTCATATCTGTGTAAATTGTAAATTAAGTATCCTCCCTCATCATGTATGGCATCATTTCTGCCATCACATAATCTGCAAATTCGTATAAGGAATATAATAAACGTGACAAGTAGCAACCATGAAAAGAATATTGTAATGCTATATTGAGGAAATGCTGATAACCACACCATTCCAGCTAAATATACTATCATGTAGTAGTTAGATATTAAATTCAGTCTACGGTATTAAGACTGATTAAAATTAACTATTATTATAATAATTAGTTCTCTACATTGATGGTTCAACCAGTCAATGTACAGATGTGAAGGCCTAACATTATTTAATAACATTATTTATGTTATATACCTAAAATAATAGTTTTATTCTTTTAGT
>JAODUP010002034.1:0-19062 GCA_025642065.1 Paralvinella palmiformis
CATATATTGGCATTTAGCTGGTGGCGGTGGTGATGGAGATCTCTCCCTTTTTCTCACTATGGGTCGATCAGGAATGAGTTCAGCCTCTGGTAACTGGTGTACAACACTACACTTGATATAATGTACTTTGAGGCGATAAGCTTTGGCACGTTGCTGATTATTACACATATTTTACTTTGCATACTCTTTTCCTGCCACCATTACAGAAGTAAAGTGCTGCCAGATAGAATCTCGTGGTCTACCTTCCTTGAACATGTTGAATGCTATGTGATAATGTGTAAAATAACACTCCAAAACTTCAAGATAAAGCAATTTGTCCAGCCACAATATTCAGCATTTACAAAGTATAAATTTCTATGTCATAAGTGCACCTCAAGAGACTATATGTAAATGATGATATTATCAACAGCCATGCAAATTTATACTACTGATGATCAGCCAACATATCTGCTCAAGAATAACTAACTAATCTGCTGAGATTGATGAGACTATGAGTGTGACTTTAATCTAGTCAATATGAAGTATATCTACAATATTATAATTAGGCAGTGCAGATACTTCCCTATGCTATGGTGTAATAACAATCATAGACCACTCACCCACTGCTGTATATTTAATATGCAGCAGTGGGTGAGTGTTATTACACAGCAGCATCTCTTCACGGTGATACATACATGTAGTTATTACAACAGATTTGATGTTGCCAGTAAGTATTCAAGATCATTCAAACATGACTAAACACACCATCACCCTCATCATAGTTGATTGGGTATTTGATAGTGTTATGTTGTCTTGCATAACAAAGCAGACATAAAATCAAATTTATTCACCATTATAATGTATATCACTGCACAGATACCAGAAATAAATAATCTCAATCTTTTATCTCACAATCTTAAACGTGATGAATTATTGACATACACTTTAAATAAGTATGTGGCATGTGGACAAGATTTATAACTAAATAACTTATGCTTATGTATATTGGTTTTAAACTGTTAAAGTCTCTATTAATTGTGTATTTTCATGGCAATTTTCCCCAAATTTATTTTCTCCCCTTTCTGCCATTTCTCCCCTGGGGAGAAAGTATTTCTGCCATATCAGCAGAAACTGGGTAATTACCATCATTTTTACCATGTAGGGGAGAAACCTGCCAACCCTGATTTTCCAGGTCCTGTATGGAAATGTACTCAAATTTGATTAAATCAGCAAATATCCTCAGAAATATTGCCTATAAAAATTAAAATACCTATGAATAAATATTATGCCTGTAGAAGAAAACTTCGATTGTAGAATTTAAATAAAAGTGAGTAGTTGTTTATGGCAATATATAATTAAGTACAACAAATGGGCTAATGTATCATTAATGAATTTATGGCTAGTATCATTGTTTTCTGTGAAGAAACAACTTCCCTTAAATTTTCAGAAAGTGTTCGGGTCAGTGTCCAGGCTCATGGGTGTAGAGATGGTACACAGAGGTATGGCAAAACTAATGATGATGACAAAGATGATGATGATGATGAAGCAGAAAGTTGGGAGGAATGGATAGATACAGACTATACGCAGGTGGAGTGCCTTTGTTTGTTTTGTCTCGACAAGTTCTCGTCACCGGAAGCTGATGTTCATTCACTGTCGCGAGAAACACCAGTTCGACATCTACAAAATACACACAGAGTTCTGCTTGGACTGTTTCAGTTATATCAAAATGATTAACTACATCAGGAAGATGGTAAGAAAAAACAGTTTAACAGATCTCTCTGGAAATTGATTGCTTTAACATCTTGGAATTGTTACAGTTTTATCCAAATATGTCCAGTGAGTGCAGATAATTTCTGTGATGTGTGTTCGATTGATTGTTACATTTTGTACATCTCTGAAGGAAGGGAAAAAAATACCAAATAGTTTAATAATAATAAAAGTGCACTTATAAAGTGTCTTAATAGATGTAATATGTTGTGGTAGGCACATCGTAACAAAATTAGCTTAGACAGTATTTTTTAGGTAAATAGAAATCATTTCACTGGAAGAAAACTTGTATAAATTATATTTCCCATTTCACTCATATCACATACTTGCATCATGAAGAAAAAAAACGAAATCCACAGCTTAAAAATTATTGACGTATTAGATAAATGTCATGCAGTATTTATGCGCATAATCAATATAACATCTTATACTTTTAGCATCCTGAGCCTGGTGTATTACATGAGAAAGTTGACAATAACAAGCCATTATGGCAGAGTGATGAATACATGAAGCCAATCCTAGAAGACGATGGCCTTCTACAGTTTGGTAGGTTTTTCTGAACGTTCGTGTATACATTAAACCTTTTCTCAAGAGACATTTTTTGGTTCCTTGTTGGGTGATCATTAAACTTAAAGAGAGGTGTTTTTATGGGGCATTTTGTCAAAATATTTGTTTGGTTTTATTTCATATGTAGAACTATATACATGTACAGATAAACCTTTGAATGTGATGTCATTTATAAAAGATAACTGTTCTGAAAATTTTAAATCCACTCTAAAAACACATCCGTTCTAGATTGTTTTCAGATATAAATAATAATTATCATTTAAATCTCTTATTGGTTGTATTTACAGACATATTTGTTTTGGGTATTATTGTACAGTACATTTGAATGGCTCCTGCTAGTAAATATACATTATTATTATTATTATTATTATTAAAGAGTTTTACCTGCTCTATAGATTAGATACGACTAATAGCAAACTTTTACTTAGATTATGTGTGTGATCTTTCTGCATGGTTGTGTCGAGTGTTCTGGGACACTGAATGGCCTAAATTGTACTAATGTGTCATTAAACAACACTCATCCATCCATCTTTGATGTGACAGTATGGAATAATTGGTATTATCAGATCTGAGAGATGATGACCTGTTATGGTATATTTCATCTGTACCTAACTAATATAACAATGATTAACAGCTCAAATTAGCCATTATCAGGGTGATATTAAAAAAACTGATATGAAGCTGAGACAGATAATGGTGATGTCAGGTTGCTCAAATGTATTACACTTGATCAAGTCAGGTTATTAATATTATTATCAACATTTAAAAATACTGATTGCATTAACAACAATATTAGGTCATAATTTGAAAAATCATTAATGTCTTTATTGGCCTTAACCCAGATGCTAATAGTTATAACAATAATAATAATAATAATAATAATGTATTTTGATTAAAGCACCATTATTACTAGTATTACATAGTAACGTACAATGTTTATCTAAATATTTGAAGAACATGCACATTATGTTACAAGTCATATCACATATTTATAGATCAAGGGTTTTTATTTAAACTAATGTAAAAAATCAATAATAATAATAACAACTCGCCACATATATCTATATATTTTAATGATTTATGGTGGAGGGTGTTTCATCTTTCATTTCACAGATTTACATGTGTATATTAAAATTCTTAAATTAATATTTACATTATTCTTAAAAATGGTTGCTTTATGAAACCCACTGATGATTAGAGTTGTTACAAAATTTACATAACATCAGTCACTGTATATGGGTACTTCTTGTCTTTGTATGGTTCATTGTACTCCGGAGAAGCAATTTCATTGGTCAACTTTTTCCACATGTCACCCAACATGTGTTTGTTACCATCGTTCTTGTCGTTGATGTTGATGCATTACAATTCCAGACATAGAAGATCTATGCGTGGAGTCAGTTGACATGTTGTCATGTCCTGGTGGGCACTGCTCTGGAGGAATAAGCTCCGCCGTGGATTCACTGCAGACCGGTGATGAAAGATTATTGTACGAACTGAAAGCCGCCCAGCAGAAGGCTGATAGTGCAGAAGAAAAGTTGAAATTGGCCCTGGCTGACCTTTCTAAAATGAGGTACATCATCATCTTGTTTAGATTTATTTAATGTTGCCTCCATGGCCTAACTGGTAAGCACGGTTGGCCACAGATCTATAGCACCTGGGTTCAAACCAGGGCCGGCTGTATCAGAAGGGTGTTTCATCTTTCACTTCACCTCATTAACTTTGTAGGTCACTCGGTTTATTTAGACTACCTTGTGCACAAAGGTGACAATAAAACATCAAGATTTCACATTTAGATTTTATTTAACATTGTACAATTACACTTAAAGTTGGTAAACTTAAAAAACTAGTACAATGCTGATGAGGTGGATATCAGAAGTATATTGCTAATATTGAAGACATTCCTTAGATAAATAATGATTTACATACACACACACACACACACCTCAGACAACTAGATATATGCTCTATAAATGACTTGATCTTTGTTCAGGTATGTGTTTTTTCCTCCTTATTTTTGGCCAAACCATCTGCTTATTCATTAAAAGCTTACTTACTAAAGTGACTGTATTAGGTGATAGTCCTGATGAAATATTCAGGATAAATGAACTTTTCACTCTATTTAAAGAATTCTGAACTATTCATTAACATTTTTTAATCCTGTTAGAGTTGATTTAAGTATTAGCTGTCCACTAAATTGTGGAAGTTAGAAGACATTTAACGAAGAAGAAAAGGAATTCAGTAGCACCTTTTGGGATGCTAGAGTTGGTGATGATTTATGTTGTGGCTTTTTCATTGTAGAATGTTTTAGCTGCAACAAGATAATTATAGTAGTGAAATATTTGAAAATAATCATGATCTGGTTTCTGATCAGAATTTTATATGACCGACTGATTGAGTTAGTACATTGTTTACCCTTCGTGCTGGTCACACTTGGCAGAGTGGTGAATTCCTCTGAAGACATCGCACAATCTTGAGTGTCTTGGTTAGATTTCATCCAGGAACTGGATATTTGCAGCTCATGTACTCAATGCCCTATTGGATCATGAAACTTGTAATTTTGTTCAGTTGTAAATATAATAATTCACCTAATGCACAACAGTTTCTATGCTGAGTTCAGTTTATTGAAGAATTTGTTTAATATTTTATACACTTGATACTTTTAAGAACATAAAAACATTCCAGTTAGCAACAATGACCTTGATAACTTTCAGTTTGTATTTCCATGGAAGTTTAGCCATTAACCATTGCTGAGCTCAGCATCTCAGGTTTATCCTAAAATTCCTTTTTTTCTTCTTCAGATCCTTCATCAATGACCTGGTGTCATCGCCAGTACCTACACTGCCCCCTAGTGACCAATCCATACAGCATCTGAAGAAGGGAGATGATGATTATTATTTTGACTCTTATGGACATTATAGTATCCATCAGGAAATGTTACAGGTATTTTTCACTTTGAGTGTTATTTCCGCCACAAACCTCCAGATTCCGGGTTCACATCCTGCTCATACCTGCATTTGTGGGATGTTTTCATAATGAGTCACCTTTGGGCAATATGTCCCGGGTCTGACTATGCACAATGGAGGTCCCTCCCTGGTCTAACTTGTAGCGCAGTTAGCCACAGAACTATATCACCTGGGTTCAAACCCAGGCCAGGCTTTGTCAGAAGGGTTTTTCACCATTTTTCACCTCACCTTTGGAAGTCGCTCGGCCCATTTAGCCTACCTTGTCCACGAAACAGCAACATTTTGGCCATGCTCAAGGCTAAACAACCAATCAACATTTAAGTGTTACTTGTTCAAAGAATGATGATGATGATGATTGATGTTTTTGTTCAAAGAATGAGATTTTGTGATCCATGAAGTAGCTAATTACAATTGCTGGATTGAGAACCTAATCCTCAGGAGTAGTTCACAGTTCATTCGATTATTCACCAGAAAGAAGTTTTTGAAATATAATATTTGATCATGAATGAAATGTTAAATATAGTCTAAAATTCTCCGTATAATAATAATAATCCAGTGAAGGATGTTGTCCAGGAATATTGTCCATGGATATTGTCCAATATGGTGTTGTCCAATGGGAAGTTTTATGGGGGGGGGGGACTATAGATCAGAACTTCCCTGGAACCAGTTTATGAACCATTTTGGTTAATTACCATCATCGGCTGTTTGTGAATTTTGCTATTTATAGCTAATCCATAATATTCAATCTGGTTCAACTATTACCACCAACCAATGAAACTAGGTCACCATTCCAACCCCGAGCCACAGTCGATAACATATCATTAGCTGTACAGGGTTTGAAATTTGGATGAATGTTTAATAGAAAACACAGGATTTGTGATGAATAAAAGCTATTTAGTTACCACAAGTACATCTGAGATGACTAGTAGCTGAAGCTTGTTGTTAACTTTGGTGCATGACTCGGCTTGATCTGGATGTTCATATGATGCATGAAGGATACCTCTACCTTAACATTCCTACATATTTTCTCATGCTTTGTGCTTGGTTATGACTTATTGACATGTTCTGGCCCACATAACGCGGACACTTTTATACATAAATACACAAATACTATAATTTATAGATATTATTAACAGGCTAAGTTAAATAAGACGGTTTTGAGAACCTCATCGTTTATTTTCACTTGTTGCCTGTTTACTGTTATCAGGCAACTTATTCTACTGCCTGGTAACTGATGCTCAGAAAGATTTCTCTCCATGCATTATTTTGGGGCATCAAAAATAAAGAAGGCTCAAGCCATACCAGCCTCACTGATATCTGTATTTGGATAAGATCACTCAGATGCAGTTGTGTTGTTCCATTCGGTACGTTGAATGTTTGAAATAGATGTCGTGTCCTGATTTGAAAAATACTGGAAGCCAGTGCAGTTGGAACAAACCAGTGTTACATGTTCCCTTTTGTGAATGCATGTTACCAGACATGTGATGCAGTTCTGCGCTCACTCTAGGCGATCTATTACAGAGAGATAAAGATAATACAATGAAGCATTGTCATAGTCCAGTCAAGAAATTAAGAGCTTCAAGACTAATGTTTTTCACGTTTCATTATTTATATACTTATAAATAAGTCCTGTGTTCCTTATTTGATAAAAGTGGGACTTACATATAGGATTCATCTCTGCTTCTCAATTCCAAGATTTTTATCAGATAAAAAACCTAGATTTCTTTCATATATGACAGAATTGATGTCACTGGGTTCCACTTTTGTGTAATGATCCTCAGTTTTCTTTACATTTTGATTGAATGAGAACACAATGAATTCGTCATGCGCTGTATGCTTCCTTGGGAGTTGAGGTGTGTGCTGGATTGGAACAGGTCTGAGTCAGGGATAATAGTACTGTAAAGCACCTTAGAGCAACTATCTAGCTGGATAGGGTGCTATATAAATGTCACGTATTATTAGTATTTTTATTCAGTATCCTATTTATAACCTAGTTTTAAAGTGATGTACACCTCAGTATCATCACATAATATTAATATTTAATGTTATGTCTTATGTAATTACAGTAATTGTTTGGTCCTTCAAAACTAATAACTCAAAAATCTATCAGTTGTTTAGCACCTGAATACTTGTGTCATAACAAATATTTTGGTCATCCAGTCAAATACCATTGAAGTTGCCTATATTTCAGCTCAAGTCATAATTAGGGCAATTGTGCATATGGTGTAGCATTCCACATTTTGTGGAACAATTGCTGTCAGCTGAGATTAGAAGTGTGTTGTCTCTTGAAAAACTTTAAACTTCTAAAACTTCACCTGTTATTGTGATTTCACTGTACAGCACCGTTGTATTGTATCTCCTACTAAGGATGTTTTATTAAATATACATTATTATTATTATTAATACAGGTCTAAATATCAGAGAGAAGCATCTAATTCTTATCCCAAGGTAGCTTGTTTGGTGTGAAACCTGTTTCTCAGATATCAAACCTTGTTAGTTTGGGGTTTATAACTGGCCTACTCTATCTTGCATAGGAAAAATGAGGCAGTTAAAAAGCCAACATATCATTAAACCCTATTCACTCACTCACTCAATCACTCACTTCTCAGATATATAATCATTAATAATTGCTGGTCATACTTGTGCATTATCCTGTCTTATAAAGCACTGATTGTCTGATAATATCTTTCGCAGCCTCATGCCAAACTTCTGTCAGCATCTCCTAGACATGAGTTTGCAATAATTCGTCTAAACGCCAAGCTAAGCCAAGCTAAGCCGATAATACAAAGCATGCTATCAGCTGTGCTACTAACATTCTCACCAAAATGTGACAGTTTGTGGTTGTTCATTTAGATGGATGAGAATCATAATGATATGACTGTATCTTTGTAGGATAAGGTTCGTACCCAGAGTTACCACGATGCCATCTGCCTGAACCCCGAACTCTTCAAGGATAAAGTTGTTCTAGACATAGGCTGCGGGACGGGAATACTGAGTATGTTTGCGGCTAGAGCTGGCGCCAGGCTCGTTATTGGTGTCGAGATGTCGGATGTTATCTATCAGGCGATGGATATTATTAGGTAAGCCATGAAGGGAGGTACTAAGGGAGCAAGAGTATACTATTATTTTGAGGGTTAAAAAAATATTTCGAGGAATTATTTTTCTTAAAGGTCAGATAAAATGTGAAATACCGATTATCATGAAATTAAGATGTAGTGGTTTTTAGTTGTGATGTTTATTTGTGTGATTGATTAAGAGGTTTTGCCAAACCTTCAGATAAAATCCTGAGGGCCAATCAGAATAAATGTCACTGACCTCTCCAATCACACATATATATATATCATACAGCAACTTCATGCCTTGTTTGTTGACTCAGTGTGTTGAAGGGGTACATTTAAAATAAATGTCTATATATATATATATATATATATATTTTTTTTTTCATAAGAATTCACTCTTCACCACATCAAATTCACCACCAAAACAATGAAATAAATGGGTGTTTTTATCCTTGCCAATCATTGTTTATTTACACTGGCACCCTGTCATAAAAGGGAATACACTGTGCACCATTTCATCATGGATGGCAAAAATTCTTTATGTGGAACTGGTGTGGCATGAGGAAAAAACTTAAATGTTTATAACAAATTATGAGAATACAAAGAATATACACAAAAGACTGTTATATGGGTATGTACAAGTCTAATACGTTTACCTAAATTGCATGTACACATTAACTATCCAAGATAAGCAATAATGTAATTATTTAATTTGAAAAACTCAACTCATTAACGTACAAAGAATATACTTATTCGAACAAATTCACATTCAATCACTCTCAACAGCTTATTCAAAAACAAAGAACAAATTAATGAATGTTACTTGAACAATGACTCCGGTCATCACTGCAACCTTCCGAAGACAGTCTATGATGATAGACCACTAAACAAATTATTGTCCTCACATACGTATCGCCAAATATAAAACGATAATTGCTCTGCTTATCTTCAGTAACGTTCACTCTGTGTAAGTCTAGCCAATCTTCACTGCAGACCCTTCCATCTGTAGCATCCATATTGCAAAATATGTTTTGTGTTACTGACACAAAATTGTCTCCACAACTGGATACAACCAACTCCTGTTTTAGACTCACAAAGGTTCCTCACCAACTCTGATTCTATCACCAGTTGCTTCTGTCAGTGTCGTCACTGTCTCCAAGTACCGTAGAGATCCTGCCCATTAAGCTGAGACTTTGTGTCAACATTTTGACCCTTATTTTGGGGGTGTCAGCTTAATGGTTGGTGCTATTTCAGTGTCAAGAAATCCAGTCATCGGGAGAAAAATTTTCAGTTTTTCTAGTCTGGATCTAGATGCAAACAGATATCAATCGTTGTTTTGATTTAAACTCATGCAGTCAAGGAGTGAAAATAGAAGTGAAACAAGTTGATGATAAATATACATTTATAATAAAAATCAGTATTTATATGTAGAATTATCTGTTTTTTGTAATTATGTTAATAAATGTTATTGGACTCAATAGCTCATTTCACGACTTTCAATTCAAGGAAGCATCGGTAACAAGACAACTCGTACCCAAGAACATCATATCTCATTCGTTTGGCGGCATAGACATTAGGGTGCCCCCATATACATACTTTTTTCTGGGTATATTTACACTAATAATGGAATAATTACTGATTAATTAATTTATTTTCTATACAGAGTTAATTACTAACTGACTGCATATACCAGTAATTTACATTGTGTCAGTTATTGCCGGGTTAGTGACCAAAATGTACCATCAAAGGTTCAATATGTCTAATTATTTCTAAGTCACTGACTTCATATGTGGTTCATTGAATGTTTAATCACACCATTAATTTAAGTTTGAGGTCTTATGTATGCGCTAACAGTTTGTACAAACGATCATTATAATTTGCCTTGATCTATTGACAGTATTTGAAACATGTTGGTATGAATAACGAATTATGAAAACAAAACTATTTCCTGCGTTCAAGTCATCTCCTGGAAATACTGCAGGGAAAAGTTCAGATTTCTAGGTCGGCTTAATGGATGGTACTACCATAAATCGTGATATTTTAGGCCTAAAAAACTACCTCTGCTTAATGGCCGGGACCTACGGTAGATCTGTTTT
The DNA here is from genome assembly GCA_025642065.1 of Paralvinella palmiformis. NCBI lineage: Eukaryota > Metazoa > Annelida > Polychaeta > Terebellida > Alvinellidae > Paralvinella > Paralvinella palmiformis. The sequence continues at coordinate 10,432 of JAODUP010002034.1, forward strand.
CCACCACTCAGCCATCAAACGATGCCATCATCTCTCTTTACAAGGCTATGACTTCTATACACATACATACACACAAACTAGCATTTTTTAAATACGAATGTATCACTTATTCCCCATACACTCAAACAAAAACAATTGTGTGACAAAGACCAAGTAATCTGTGTTTATCGAGGTCGGTAAATATACAAATCAGTATGGTATCTAGGCACTTAGCAAAATAGATCAACAAAATAAATATTATTTCGATGCCTTGATGATAAACTTGATGCACGGAATAATGGGCTACCATAAATCTAGCCCTATATATTATACATCCAATTATATCTCAAGATCCTTTTTATCATACCATGTGTATGTGGGTAAGTTGTGTTGTAGCAGTCCATTCAAACTTTCGAATACAGTAAAATATGCCATGGAAGGCTTCATCCATTGTACAATCCTACATCTTGTAAGAAACACCGCACAATAAGGTTTTTAATGTTGCATACAGACATGGGATCAATTCCATTTGTCAATTCCAATTCCACATCAAATTTATCAATTCCAAATAGAGCAATTCCAATTCAATTCCATATATTTTTATATGCTTTACAAACACTTTGATGTACCTACTCTGAGTACCTACTCCAATCAGTGATTAGAGTAGATACTCCAAGTACCTACTCTGAGTAATTTATATTCCAAGTAGGATTGTCATGGAAGAAATATTTCTGAATTAAAAAATTAAATAGCAAATTAATGTGTGGATTAAATATTTTGGTAGCAAACTTCAATTCCAAATTTATCAATTCCAATTCCATTTTTTAGATAAGCAATTCTGTAATTGGAATTGCCTATCAATTCCAACTCCGGAATTGAATTGACCCCATGTTTGGTTGCACATATAAGTAAGTTAAAAATTTGATTACAGATAGTAATAGACTAATATAATTTTGAATGTCTGTATTGATAATTGATTTCATCATTCTGTCTATTTTTAAATGATTGTGGGAAACTTTGTTTTCAAACCTGTCAGTCATCCCATTAAGAGAGGCTTTGGGCATTACTCAAAATGTGACCAGAATCTTGCAAAGTCAGTGTTTAGAGACGGCCTTATTATAATGCTGAGGAGGGTTGTTGTAATCTTGCTATCTCTGGTGACGTAGAATAGGTTGTATAACTGATTGAAGTGTGCCAGGTGTATCCCAGTTATAATAAACTGTCTCACTGTTACGTCGTTTGTTCTGTCTCCAGGGAAAATGGTTTAGAAGATAAAGTGAAGTTGGTGAAAGGAAGAATGGAGGATGTTGATCTTCCTGTGGAAAAGGTTTTATTTGTTTCTTACACAATTTCATGTATAGTTTAATTCATTCGCCTGAAATTCTATCCCTCAAAATCATGATGGCTAATCATGTGTTAAAAAGAGATAAACATATGATATCTCATATGGATTTGCTAGTATTCTGGGGTGATATTTATCTGGGCCATTGTACTGAATTGGTGCAATAATGTAGAATCTCCAGTGAAGTAAATACATCCGTGACACGTACCCGGATACATTTTTCATCTGTCTGTTTTTAGCCGTGACCTTACATTTGGGCAGTTGGCTGGATCTCTGACTAAAAGTCTGTTAGGTAGTGAATGAGATTACAAGTATCCCCCTTAATTCATTTAACACATTTAACTTATAACACGCCCCAATTTTTAAGATTTATATTTTATTGTGGTTTTATTGCAAGGCACAATTGACTGCTTTCTGCTAGTAATGGTGCTTTATTAATTTATTATTATCATTATTATTACTATTATTTTTTAAACCCAGATGTTATGATCAGTGAGCTGTTAGGTTTCCCTTCCCATGAGATCTCAGAACATATCTGTTATATACCAGACTGAAAGAGAACAAATGTAAACCGAACTTGAGATAAAATGATAAGTCTGAATTTTGTTTAATTACTCGTATCTGCCATAAATACGTGGCATGGAAAGAACTACTTATTATGCATATTTCACTCGACTTGTCAGCTGTCAGCTGATAGCGTTTATAATCCAAAATGTCTGGACTGTGAAAGGTCTATTAAGGCCACATTCTTGAAAGTTTGTCTCTGTGTTGCCAAATGGATCATAAATATAGCATTTAGAAGAAGAAAACTTTAGGGTGCCAGTTCTGTTATACATTGTATTGCGATATTCGGCTATGGATGACTGAAAATCTTCTAATACTAAATGATATTAAAATCAAATATTTTATATTTGGCATCACCACATTGTGTTAAATCGCTGAAGACCTTAGCATTACAGATGGGTGCATCTTCGATTACCCCTAATGGGTCAGTAAAAACATCTAGGGATTATTTTTGACCAATGTATTAACATGCATGAACATGTCACATCGGTATGCTGAGCCACCTACTACCATCTTAAGAACATCCACCGTTTAAAAGCATTCTTGACACAAGCAGCACTTGTAACTGTAGTCCATGCCTTCGCTACATCTCGTGTAGATTATTGTAACTCCCTGTTATATGGCATATCTGTTTATAACATTAATCGCCTTCAATGAATTTGGAATAGTGCACCTCGCATAGTGACAAATACTCAAAAATATGATCTTATCACCCAATTCTTCAAAAACTATAATGGCTACCTGTTAGATAGTGTGTCCATTTCAAGATTTTACTAATAACTTATAAATCTATCAATGACATGTGAATACCTGTATGAACTGGTGTCCATTAGAAAGTCATTCAGAAATCTCAGGTCATCCAGTCAGATATTATTGCAGGTGCCAGTGTCTCGGCTAAAGTCATATGGTGATTGTGTGTTTAGTGTTGCAGCCCCCACTTTGTGGAATAGGTTGCAGGCAGATATTAGAAATGTGTCATCTCTTGAAAATTTTAAATCCTTTCTAAAATCATACCTGTCTAATGTTGCTTTCATTTAGTATTTGGAGTATCACTGTAAAGCACCTTTGAGTGGCTCATACAAGTAAGGGGACTTTATTAAATATACATTATTATTATTATTATTATTATTATTACTGATTTGTTATTGTCATGTAGGTTGATGTCATCATTTCCGAGTGGATGGGATATTTCTTGCTCTTTGAGTGTATGTTAGACACCGTGCTGTGGGCACGTGATCACTATCTGAACGATGATGGGGTCATACTGCCCAATCAGTGCAGTCTTTCTCTGGCTGCCATTGATGACAGCGACATGTACCATAAGAACTGTGAATTCTGGGATGATGTCTATGGTTTCAAGATGTCATGCATGAAGAGAGCTGTCCAGCGAGAGGCCAGCGTCGTTTCTGTGGACCACTCTGTTGTTCTATCTCAGCCATGTGTTATCAAGGTAATTAAAACAAACGATATGAAGGGCCACATATTGAATTTCCCATCAACCATAATTTGCACATAAACATAAAAAAGATGTCTCCAACCAAACAAAAATGGAAGACAAGCTATCAGAATAAAGAAATATGGAAATATTTGAATAGTTTGATTATAATAATAATGGCCGAAATGGCAGTTTGCAACATGGCTGGCAATCTCAAATGAGGGAGACGCATATGGTCTGTAATTTACAGCTTCCCCAGGGAGACTAATTGTAAATAAATTTAGAATATATGGCATGTTCGGTTGAGAAAATCTTGCCGTTGCCTGGCTGGATGAAAAACTCCTCCTGCTATAGTGCCACAGTCGAGGCGCGAACCTGTGACCTCCCACACAGAATGACCATAGGTAAATAGTCTCGCACTCTACCCATGTGGCCAAAGATTGCAAATTTCTTACATCAAAGCTACTATAGTTATATATTCTCCATATAGCCACTAGAACAAATTTGACATACTGGTAGTTTCTGTTTAACCTTTTTGAACAACAACTGCACTGTCGTAATAGATAGATATTCAGGCCACTCACGTGCTAATTCCTCCTATTAAATGTAGGGATGCTGTCAAAACAACTCCTGATGTAAACACAAGTATGATTAGTTCTTAGTCAACTTGAGTACTTTATTGTGAACACACACACTCACATAATATCTAATCCAGGCATAGATAATCCAACAACCTATGGATCTGACCACAATAAAAAAAAATTTAGTCTGTTATATTAAAATATTTGGTTGTCCTACTTTTGTGTTGGGTGCAGACGTTCTGAATGTTTGCACTCATGTGAAGAAGTCTAATATCCCTTGTACTCTTATTTATTTTTCTTCTTTTTGGTCATTCAGTTCTTTCTAGTTCTCTCTCTCCCTCTCTCTCTCTTTGTCTCTCTGTGTGTGTGTAGTCTGCGAGATATTTTTTATCACTTCAGGTAAGCATAAATACTGAACACAATTTTCTGTTAGACATTGAACCTTCACATAAATAAGCTGTATGTATCATCATGTCACATTACAGGACATAGATATTGCTTCGTGTAGTACGTCGGATCTGGAGTTCACAAACCCATTTCAGTTCACTATCCAGAGGGATGGACACCTAACAGCTGTTGTGGGCTACTTTGATGTAGAATTTTCAGGAGGCCAAACAAAGGTAAATTTAAATAAGATCCTGGTTTGTGCAGTCATCTCTTTATTACAGACAGTGTTAAGCTTTTTGCGGTGTGATTATTTCACACAAAACTGAGTTTCCAAGTATTCTATTTTCAACATTTCTGTAGCGAGTAGGATTTTTTATGATGTGGGGGTGCTGGCCCCATGCTCAACCCTCTTCCTTTCTCATCCAGGCTTGGGACTGGCCAAGGTTGAGTTAGTTTCCAAGTTTAGCTACTTTAAATATTGTTATATGCTGGGTGATCTTATGAATATTGATTGAATGTTCTAGGTACAGTTTTCAACAAGTCCATTTCACACACAGACTCACTGGAAACAGACAGTGTTAATTATTGACCAGCCATTATCAGTTAACCAAGGTAAATATCGGTCTCAGGAAATACTCACATAGGAAACAGTCTATCTCAAAAGCTATGACATTATAATGTCCATTGTGCTCCTAGATAACAATTCCCATATAATGATCTCAGTACAGATTTGAAATACAATGGCTCTGTATCTCTGTTTCTCCATTAAGACCCCATTCGAGTGGAGAGAGGGGGGTCTCAGTGTGGGGGAATTCTGATGTATATGATATGTTTTAATAATCGGATATTTTCAGGGCAAATAATACAAGGCCAGCTAAGCTGTAAGAAGAACTATAAGGATCCGAGATCACTCGTTATTTATTTATCAATAGACAATAAAACATATAAATATAGCATGCAGTAAAGTTATTTTTAAAGAGATTCAATTGTTTGTGCCTAATTAAAGGGAAATAAACGTTTTACAGAAATTGTATGAAATTATTAAGCTGATACAGCACACACACACACACACAGCATTCAAGCAAAACTGTGGAATACATTACTAAAAAATACTTAACAGATATGGAATTAATATTTGGAGTTTAAAATGAATGAAATATTTTACAGCAGTTGGTTCACATTTTCAAACACTGTAGAGATACATAGGCACATATGTTCAACAGCTACAAAAGTCCAAAAATATCTTAATAAACATATTTATATAGCATAGTAATAGGATAATAAGCTATAAACTTGTATGAACCATTCCAAGATGCGGCAGGTACAGAAATGCTGTGTGATGAGTTTATGTCTATTTATCACGTGCCTTCTTTTATAAACATAGTCCTTGTCTGTATTCTTTCACACGTGTGTAGTATCTGATCCCGGTTCTGAACAGGCCAGGTCTTCTAGCACTCATAATAGTTGTGTAGATGGTTTCCCTAAGAAAGTAGCAAATTTCTTATATAATAACATGCAGTTTGATTTCAAAGCTAAATGCGAGAAATGCATCGGTGAGAAAAGCCATTTCCAAACAAGTCTCTAACATAGTACGGCAACTCGTAGCATTCCGTGAAATGGCTGCTTCTTAACTATTACATTGCGAGTATTGATTCTAGCATTAGCATGCACTAAACACAGCATGGTATGGATGTGAAATGGTATTGTTTGAATCGGGGATGCTCAAAATTTAAGTTACCTAAGAACCATCGTTAGTGAAGAACTAATTTTGATGCCCCCCCCCCCCATATCGTGTAACTGTGATGATGATAAGTCGCAAACAAAGTAAACAAACACCTAATTAGTTAGGTAGCTGAAGTGTTTCGTCTTTCAGTTGATCTCGTTACTTTTGGGGGCACCTCCGTGGTAGCGCGTTGGACCACAGATCACTACCACCCATGCACAAAGGTGGCTGTAAAACTTTTGGAGGTTGCTTAGCCAGTTTAGCTTACTGTGTGCATTAAAATGGGAACATTTTAGGCTTAACATTTATGGAGCTAGACCTCAACTGAGAAATGCTGATGAAAACAAATGGCCAAATACTGTGACAAGTTTCATCGCTTGATATTTCTAGTCATTTGTGTTTTAAATAGTCATATCTACATTCATAATATCAGTCAGTACAGTGAGGGGGGCTCGCATTTTAATCCTGGCCTAAAAATGGGACACTGAAACCATATACTCCTGTGAGGACTGGTGATTTTGCAGGAGTGTACAGGTTCTCGTTCTAGAAGGTAAAGTTCTGAGAATAATACCCATTATATAAAGCATTACTGTAACAATTTATATTTTGAAAGATTCGACAGAATATGTTATTATGATGCCTTCCAGCCACATGCCTAGACAAAGATCAATGCCTCATCTGGGAAGACTTATTTCACTCCATGGGTGACTTAGCATATTAAACAGTGCTGTCTGGTAGAATTGAAGTCCCCGATCACAAGTCATTGTACACTGGATGTCTGTATCAAATATCTGGCTGTGGCAGCCAGAAAAATAACGCCTGAACGCTTACATATAAATAAAGAGACTGAGGGTTTATTTGTAATGGCCTAGTGCTACAGGTAGTGGACTGTGAACGATGAGGATCACATTTCAAAACCATCATGCAACTACTGATATTCCACACTGCTCAAGCTAATTCATGCAGTCATAAAATGAGTCCGCGTTTTTAGTGGTGATGTGGATTGTTAAAGATTATAGGCCCATCTTTGACAGCTACAAACATTATACTCCCAGCTGAATTGATGAATCAACCACCCTTACTAGCAGGAGCCATTCAAAGGTGCTGTACAAATAATATGTAATATAATAATACCCCAAATAATATGTCTCTAAAAAACCCTGACATCCAAGCATATTGACAACAAACTAATACAGTCTGCATTAGACTACAACTTACCTGTTGTGATTGGTGTCCAGTTTCCAATCATCAAAAGCATATAATCTAGCCTTAGTTATGATGGCACCTTGTTCTGGTCTGGTTCCTGCCACTATATAATAAGCTGGCGCTATCCTGTCAGTATATAGTGAGCTCCGGTGGGGGACGTTAAAACCCCATGAGGACGTAAAACACTCTGGCAGTGACCACCCTCATGGTATTTCGGCTCCATCTTTCCGTACTGCTCCCCTGTGAGTGGTGGGGGAGGAGGTTTCTCAACCACTCCAACATAGAGGCTGTGCTGATTAAGCGACAGCCTGGGGATTCTCCCCGAACAAAAAAAACAAAACCTGTCGGTATTATTGATGGATGCCAGCACCCAATCATAACTCTGTTCTCTCTCCAGAAGCTGAATTTAATGATGGGCAGGGTGTTATTGCATGTCAGCGGTTTCCTCTTTGTTGAATTTAGTTAGTACAGTCCTGTCACTTGGTGTGCTACAGTTAGATCAGATTTATAACAGTTGTAATTTACACCAGAGGTATGGTAGTCGTTATCGATATCACACTATTCAACTGGATGAATAAATCAAAATGTATGTAATACTGTCATTCCAACACTCCCCCATCCTCACCTCTAAAACATGTATAAACCAGGAACATGAATAATGAAAGTACCTGGAGTACATTACATATTCATTTCAACAATATTTATTTCTGTTTAAAGGCAGGTTGTTGCTGTTTCACGGTTATTTTTGTACACAAGGTATGGTAATGAGCCAAGCAACCTCCAAAGGTATTGAGGCGGAGTGAAAGATGAAACACTCTTCTGACATCACCCAGCCACAGTTTGTACCCAGATGCTATCGGTCTGTGGCCAACTGGGTTACCAGTTAGACCTCGGAGATGCCCTCCATTTTAAAGGCACGTAGACAGATGCAAATAAATCAAGTTATTAGGATGATGATGGTGGTGATGATTGATGTTTTATGGCCACTTTTGTGCACATGGTAGGCTAAATGGGCTGAACGACCTCCAAAGGTAATGAAGCAAACTCAAAAGATGAAACACCCTTCAAATATGGCCATGCCAAGATTCGAACTCAGGCGGTAGTGATCCATTGTCCAACACGCTACCAATTAGACCACGGAGGCACCCTCGAGTTATCGGGAAATCAGTAGACTAAGATGTAGCTGTACACGGATGAAATTTGTTTACATTAATCCAGATGTGGTCAATGCTTTTATATTTAATATGTGTAAATGTTTGACGAATAGATACAGTTCACTATATATTACTATAAACACTCACATCTCTGATAAAAAGGGTGACAAGCTTTGCCTTCTTATCTAATAATAAAGCTGTGAACATATTTTCCTACCATGTTCCATTATCTGAAATAACCAAAAATTATTTCCATAACC